>BOPP01000613.1:0-13684 GCA_017312745.1 Gryllus bimaculatus | reverse complement strand
ACGAAATATTCTTAGACAACAAAATTGGAAATATAGTTTGCAGAACCTAACGATAGTGGCAAAAGCTGCTACTTTAACCTCAATAATCTTATTGTTTATATTAATGTAATTTCCTCTCTTATACTATTTTTCCCAACCAACTTTTTATAATGAGGACTCTAAAGAAAGTAATTCACGTAGAGACAAATTTTACTTTGATTTTAAAATATGAAGGATTTGTTGAAAAATGACGCATCCTAAATAATTCACGTCAAACGCAACCAGCAATACTAGGTAGCATGTTAAAATCTATTTAGTTTAAATAGCTCCTAAATCGAGCATTCTAGGCCTTAAATATGAAATTTTGAGGCTGGTGGTCTCAAAGACACCGTTCATCGCATCGTTATTTTGTACAAGGAGCACTTCCTTGATACTCTATTAGATTTGCTGGTCCAACCCACTTCTCGATTCTACCCCAAGTGGTCAGAGACATGCGGACCTGCTATGTATGTTAAATTAAACCTATTACGATATTTGAGACGACTGACTTGCACGGGTGTACATCTCAGTTTGGTAATAAAGTTAAGAGTACTCCAAAGAGTAGGTTGTACTTGCACATCCTGTATTTTCGCATGGACAACTTTACGTAGATTCTAAGAGTAAAACGTTTTTCTAGTATTTTTGTGACAAGAAGGTAAAGCGAAAAGCTAGCTATCAAGCAAGATTTTCTAAGTTACATCAATGAAAAACATTATAAACACGATTTACATAGAAACAAATCATGACATTTCAAAATTTCGCCGATATTGTTGTAGATGAAAAAAATAAAAAGTTCATAATGATTAAGCAGGAACACCTCAGAGGAAACAAGTAATCAAGCAACACCCTCAGGGAAACAAACGTCAATTCTGCACGAAAGAATGATATATTCAACCATTCAAGTTTAAACTTATAGGAGGTGAAAAAAATAAGGAACATTTATCAGCCACGTCTACAGGCGGTTTGTCAGATGAAAGAAGTGACAGCAAGTCTTTTCTTCCAGAAGTCCCCGGTAGTATTTTCTTCAAGGCTGATTCCAGTAAGGAAACAAATTCAATTTAAAAACTACGGTGCTTTCTGCAATAATCGAAGGGCTTGACAAACCAAGCCTATCCTAAGAAGAGTCTGGTAGAGGAAAATGATTCAGACAACGAAAATATTTTTTGTGAACAATGTTTGCTCATTAAATGACGGAAGCTTTAATAAACCAGTACAACAAGCAATTGCGTATCTGACTTCATTGAGCTTTTTACAATCCATTATTCTGAGTGCCCATCACTAATATCAGTGTCCAGGATAGACTGAAAGTGCCCATCACTATATTTTCTGCCTTATTTTAGTTTCACATGTGTGTGTGGTGTGTTTCACAAAAATGTGAAATATTAATTTTCAACCATTGCCAATTACTGGCCGTCGTAAATGAACAATTACCAGTAATTAATTTGCCAACTACGAATTTCTATTGTATAAAATAACCAACTATTCATTTCATAAAACATATGTTGCTCTTAAAGCGCCATTGCTATGTGCTCTCTACCCTACGGGTCATGGATTTAATTGTAATTTGAACTGTTGGCGTTAAACTACATTATCAATACGCTACGATTTAACGTGATATATCCTGGAGTAGGTCATTAAGTGAACTTCCATTATTAGCTCCCACCGATTACTGCTGAAAACGTATCCGATAATCCTAATACCCTCAAATTTATGCAAAAGAAAAACATTGCGTTCATCTGGTGAGATACGATGCATATACAAATATCATCATCATCAAAAATCAATAAAAGCGAATGTGCTTACAGCCCAACGCAGAAAAACATATTTGTGGTTTATCTTTCTAAACTATCAGTTTATTTTCGTTTCATTTACTTGAACACACATGTTGGCAAAGAAACTCATTACATTACTAATAATTAGGAGGTCTTTGAAATTAATTACAAACTTCTCGAAATTGCCAATCGTATTCCCTTTTTTCATCGGACGGAATTGCTTAATAACACACCCAGGACCGTTTAAAGGCCATTGAAGGGGACCCCCTATTCTTACTGCACTGATTCCCCTCTTCCGCCCAATTTTGATGCTGAAATATAAAGAAAATCCAATTCAATTCCATTGTATATTGTATTTTTTTCAAATATTTTGAAACTATTTTTTAGTGTTTTCATAAAACATTATCTCAAACAAAAAATTATCCGGGTTCTTTACACTTAGGACCCGGATTTAACGCTACGATTAAACGTGGTATATTCCCTGGAGTAGGTCATTAAGTGAACTTCCAGTTATAGTTCCCACCGGGTACTGACTGAAAACGTAACCGATATCGTAATTACCCTTACACATTATTTAAAAGAAAAACATCGGTCATTGGTGAATACGATTGCATATACAAATCATCCATCATCAAAATCAAATAATGCGAATGTGGCTTTCAGCCCTAAACGCAGAAAAACATATTTTTGGTTTATCTCTCTAAACATCGTTCTTTTCGTTCATTTATTGAACACCACATGGTTGCAAATGAAACTCTTACATTACCAATAATTATGAGCGTCTTTAGAAATTAATTACAAGCTTCTCGAAATGCCAATCTATTTCCCTTTTTTCCCATCGGAACGGAAGGCTAATAACACACCAGGACCTTTTTAAAGCATTGAAGACCCCTATTTCTTACTTGCACTGATCCCCTCTCCGCCCAATTTGATGCTGAAAATATAAAGGAAAATCAATCAATTCACATTGTATATTGTATTTTTAAATATTTTGAAACTATTTTTTAGTGTTTCAATAAAACATGATTCAAACAAAAAAATATTTTTTTTTGTTTTTGTTTTTTTTCCCCCGGGTCCTTTTAAACCATTTTTAGACCCGGATTAAACGCTACGATTAACGTGCGTATATCCCTGGAGTAGGTCATTAAGTGAACTTCCAGTTAGAGTTCCCACCGGGACTGCTGAAAAAACGTAACCGGATTATCGTAATTACCCTCAAATTATCAAAAAAGAAAAAAACATCGTTCATTTGTGAGATACGATGCGATATACAAATATCATCATCATCAAAATTCAAATAAGCGAATGTGGCTTGGCAGCCCTAACGCAGAAAAACATATTTTTGGTTTATCTTCTCTAAATATCTCTTCTTTTCGGTCAGTTATTGAAACACATGTTGCAAATGAAACTCCTTACATACCAATAATTATGCAGAGGTCTTTGAAAATTATTACAAACTTCTCGAAATTGCCACCAAATCTTTCTCTTTCTTTGTCCATTGGACGGAATGCTTAATAACACACCCAGGACCGGTTTTAAAAGCATTGAAAGCCCCCTATGCTTACTTGCAACTCATCCCCCCACCGCCCAATTTTGTGATTGCTGAAGATATAAAAGAAAATCAATAAATCAATTGTATATTGTATTTTTTTTTCGGAATAGTTTTGAAACTATTTGTTAGGTTTCAATAAAACTTATTCAAACAAAAAATTATCGGTACTTTAACATTAGGATCCTGGGTCCGGGCCCTATTGGGGCCGTGCCTTTGACGCGGGCACTGAATATAGCTAAAAAGAATTCGTTGGAATGGAACATTTTTTCCTTGTTATTAGAAGATGAATTCTTCCTGTCTATAGAGGATGAATCAACCTCGTTACTCGTACCTAACGTTCAGATTTTAACTTCTGCTTTCACTTCATCGGCTAATTTTAGAAACTGGTCAGTGGTAACCACAACTTTTATTTTTATCTCCCACATCCCCAGTCTTGAAATACGACACTGAAGTAAGCAGAATGACACTTTCCCTGGAAATTGATTTGCATAGTATTTACGCCTTTTGGAGACCCGGACGGCGGGACAATTTAGTCTGAAAAGGGCCTTTTATACGAGTCTGTGTAATAATTCGACATTCCTGTAACATTTTTCGAAATCTATTTATAATACATAACTAATTGCAAGAAAAAATTATATTTGCAAGAAAATATACATTGTTTGATACGGATTACCATAATCGAATAGCAGAATGATATATTCTCATTGTTCCTTCATTTGCAAAAATTTCATTTTTGAAGAATGACTACAACTTGTAGAAGTCAAACTGCTCGATGAGCAATACACAATACGAAGATGGAATCACTTTCATATATCAGAAATTTGTAACTTATCTTCTCCTTTCATGCATGATTTGAATGCGAGTTTGATCAGCAACTTGGAAAGTTTGCAAACTGATAAACCGAATGCTGAGTCGCTTTTGCATTTAGGTATCTCTTTCGATTGCATTTAGCTTCAAAAAACAGTGTAGACCAATCCATGTTCAATTGGACTCGACAGTTTTTCAACTCTTGGTTTCCAGTATTTTATGACAATAAACGACTGAGAGATTCAATTTTAGTTTTGCCGTAGAGTTGACCGTCATTAAAGACGATTAAGGTTCCATTAGAATACAAACATTAACGCAGACGAGTGTTCATAAACCGGTACTTTTTTAACACTATGTTTTGACATAAACATGACTTACGACGACGACGGTAAACGAACTCAGCAATCAACGGAAGATCAATAAAATAAATTATGTGGGCATTTGAAGTACATATACATTATTATGCATATACAATTGATAACATTTAAAATAACCGACATGTATGTCTGGATAATTATTTCGGCATACCTTGAGCGCCACTAAAGAGCCGTTAAGATGGGCAGTAATGACGATGATCAATGTCACTGATGCTCTTACAACTTATGTTGCCAAGAAAAGTAAGAAGTTCTATGGCATCTTTCGGTCGTTAATTATCTTACATACATGAGCATAATATAGTGGTGTTTTCAAATTACATTGACGCGGCACGTGAAAGCTTACACATTGCAAACATTCTCAGATGTTTCACGTTTTCTATGACATACGCCGAATGAGTGGAGCCGCCTTTATGTTCTCGTGCGTATATTTACGTTTTCATTCATCGACGCGTGAAGGTTTATTCCCAATAAACACGTCACCAAGCTACTTGTGCTAACGTTCACGGCTTGCGTTTAAGTTTTCATCCGTGAATGACACCGTGAATCACCTTGAGGATAAGCCCTTTGGGCGGGGGCGGCGCGTGGTTTGGGCACAGAGCCCCGGGAACTGGCAGGCTGTGCAGTCACAGGCCGGCCATCAGAAGCACCCACCGCCATCACCAATCGGGCTCGCCCCAGTCGCGTCCATCTCTCGGCGGATTGCAGTCGTTGTCTCTACCCTCCACAGGCGCGTGCGTCTCTTATAAAATGCGAAAACCGCTCTCGGACGTCACCGCCACCCTCAAAGCCCTTATATCGCCCGAGGGAAACTCTTTCCTCCATGGGAGTGCTCACGGAGCGGGAGCAGCGCCCTCTACCTTGCGCAGGGGTTCTCGCTTCCTGTTTACGAACGGAAGTTTTTCCCGTTACTCATAGGCGCGCTCAAGCCACTCATTGGCCATGGTCACCGTGGCCAAAGGTCCATTCCCGAGAAACCAAGAAATCTAAAAGGCACCTTACAAAAACCTTATAGCTCTCGTGCCGATGGCCCTCGCAGACTTTGAACTCAGAAATGCGTGATGCGGGATGACAGAATAAATAAATATTAACGTTGAAGAAAATTTCTTGTGTACAGCTATTGATTCATGCAACTGACAATATTGAAATAGAATACCTAGTAAGAGTAATTTACTCATTGACTCAATAGAATATATATGACAATATCAAGACAATTGAACTTAATAAAATCAGACATATGTGGAAAACAAGTTAGAGAACACCGAATTTAAGAATAAATTAATTTAATTGTAAAACCTATCTCACACTTACCAATAATCATACGTTTATTAATTCATCGTTTATTCAGGGCTATTAAAATTATTAGCAGGAGTTTTGGGGGATGGAAAAAAAAAATTATACTAGTTAGTTGATATTGTTGCATAAAACTGCAATGAGACTCAAGGCCATACTCAGAGGGGTCTGAAGTTCAAATAGCATCACCTGAAATACTCATTCACTATGTACATAAAAAAATAAATATGAATTTCGTACGAATTTTATGTTAAATAGTGAAGTCCTAAGCATTTAACTTGTTTGGAAAGCATAACTAGTGACCACTTCAACAGCCACATACTCTATCACATTATTGAAAAATTTTTGAAATTGAAAATTTCAGGGTTTTAACGAAAAATAGTGCCTCTCCGTCTTTTGAACTACTTTGTAACACTGAGTCTAACCACTGATTCTTTTTAAGGTGTAATTTTTCTTTCACCATATTTTTTTATTCAAGGCCTGTTGCCGCGACAAAAATATGTCTATTGCCACCAATAGTTATTTACAATTAACCAATTGTTTTAACAACTGCAGTACTATTTTGACGTTGCTGCATCATTACCTTTCATATTTTTTTTTAATGCATTCCCAATTATATTTTTTGTGGCGGGGATATTTATAAACCTTTATTTTAACAGTAGGTACCTTCTATGTTATTAATTTCTGGACAAGCAAATTTCCGCTTCTTTCAACAGTTTGCGGAAGCAATGCTGTCTTGTTTCGTCAAAATGGTCTCAGAGTTAGAGGGAGTAACGTTGCCTTTCACCTACTCCCGCCTTGGGCTCCGCTCGGGGACAGCGGGCTTTGTATCAAAATCGTATTACCTGCTGCAAGGTCCGGGCTGCCATCGGCGGACCAGTTACCAGGAAAATCCAGCCACAAGCGGCAATACATCCTATTCTTCATAGCCGGGCCTCTTCTCTCATTTGTAGATAGAATATCTGGTTGTGAGAAAACACGTTAAATGCGAAATGCCACCAGTCAGAAATGCTGAGCTGATAAAACAGCGGTTTGATTCTGCTTATGGGTAGAAGGCGTAGCTTTAGTATCAAGTTGGCCTGCCACCCACAATATTTGGATGATGATGTTGATAAAACATTGATTTGTTGTAATAAATTAGCAACAAAAATAGTTAAAAATGCTTGCCACTAGTATTATTCCCTTTATTGCCGATGGTGGGCGGACTAATTTAATGTCAAAGTGAAATTCCGTTCTCGTGAAGCAGAAACTGTAAAAATGGGTTTTACTGCAATATAATACACACAGAGCGCACGATATACAAGCGAAAAAGTGTAGTTTCTTTTTAAACGTGCCGTGTGGACCGTCCCTCTGTCGCCTCCCATGAACAACACTATACTAGGCCTAAACTCCTCTATACCTTTTGTATCTAAATTAATAAGGAGAGCGAATCATTATATGTTTAAACATGTGAAATAGTTATATATATTAAACGTTTTCATGAAATATTAAATTAAATCTTCTATTTTAAATTCACCTATAATTGAAGCTATGACACATTTCTATTTTCAATAATACATTCCGAATGTCTGCATTTTGCATATTACATAAAATATTTTAATTTCTCAATGCTACGAATTAATATACTTATTTTAAAAGTATTATTTTAAAAATTTATCCGTTCGGAGTAAGAAATTTCGGTTACTTTAATGAAGAAGGAAGTGAGAAATGGCCATATTCCATTTCTTGAGATATTCGCATATATTGACAAAATATAAGACTTTTCAATTATTTGAACTAAGAACTTGTACCAAATTAGAAACAGACAAAGTTCACTGAGGGTGAGAAATCTCAAGGAATGGAGCCTGACACATTGCATCCCTTGTGGCACATTCTCTTCCCGTGTGACAGTAAGGTTTTTAATGTTTTGGTTCCTTGTACAAAGATATGATCAAATGTGATATTTCAGTATGATGTGCCTCGTCTTTCAGGAGAGAATATCTTCAGAGAGAAAAGCTATGCAGCCCTGTATATTTTAGTAGGTAGCATACCTTCAATCAATTTCGCGTTTACACAGTAGCTCGTAACAATGAACCTTTCCTTATTTGCCTATACTACTCGTACAAATAGAATGAACTGAAATACAGCGCCACAAAAGAATACAGGACGAGTCAAAAGAAAAATTCATTGCAACTAAATTCGCCGTCACTGATCAATCAGGACTATGGTTTAATCACATTTCACGAAGAAAAAACCGAGGAAAACCCGGCGGTCGCCAGTGGAGTTTCTGGCTGCGGAACAAGTGCCATTTGATTTTCTCGCAATTCTGCATGATAAATAAAATTCAAGGTGAAATAGCTCTCCTTCGAAGAAAAGCATTTTGCGATTTTGAAGATAAAAAACGCGTGTTAATGCGATAGTTCATCCAGAAAGCATACATTAAAGCATTTGCCGTTGAAATTCATTATACTTACAGGACGATGGGATTACGATAATTTTTATGCGGTACCTGTAATTGCTTTTTTTTTAGCATTCATACTGCAAACGCTATTCTTTAACGGAGAAATATACTAATTGCTGACATTCATCCATGGTAGAGGCGTTCAGCCAGCTTCGTTTACAAACAGCGTCTTGCGTCGGGGGCGCAAAGACCTGGCCAGGTAAGGAAAGTGAAGGACAGCCAGAAGAACTGGTCTGGGAGAAGCCTTCAAAGAACAAAAGCTGTGTTCGGACGATTGCCATCACGGCCAGAAGAAAGGAAGGTGAAAGTGGATTCTGGGGACCTTAGCTCTGACGATGGGAGGGGGGAGAAGCCCGCATAATCCTGACCACCTTCAAATGCATTTATGAAGATGTTATCTACTTTTTCGTTGCTTTTTGTTGTTTTGTTTTTTAATGGATGATCTCAGTGCAGACATGCGTTAGCACAATTTTAAAATCATAAAATTCTCAAAAACATTTGCTAAAATAAATTTGTTCGGTATTCAATAGACACCTAGGAGGATTTTAAATTTCACTAATTTTCTTTTTTGATCTGAAGTTTCTCCTATTACTATTGCGTCTCTTTGATGTTAGTATTTTTTGGTTTTAGATGGTCCGCTATAAATGATAAAGCGAATTAAATATTACTGTTTATAAATCCTCAAGTAAAACTCACATTGCAAAATTTCTGGTAAGAGTGCAGTAGGCCTATACTTTCTAGACATTGTTTCGCCAACACGGATTGACTTCATTCAAAAGGTTTCAATAGGGTTAAAAAGAACTTTTCAGAAATAATTTTTTTTTTTTTTTTTTTTTTTTTTTTTTTTTTTTTTTTTTTTTTTGTCGCGAATTAGTATGACCAGGACCATGCGTGCATGCACACTGCATTTACCGGGCTCAGAAGATTATCTCGGGCGCATTGTAATTCTATGCAGGGGATTCACATTTAGCAGGGCTCCGATATTGATCTCCCAGAGTTGGTTTTCCTCCCCCATGGGAGATGAAAGATGAAATGATGATGGTTAGTGAGGTGCACAGGATGACACACGACACAAACACACACATGCCCTAGGAGGGACTCGACCCGCGAGTTTCTGCGTCAGAGACCACTACGGCACTACAACCTTAGCGATCTCGATCTTTCTGAAATCGGATATTATTACAATATTTGATTACTAATAAGTATTATTTCTTAGGGAATGCTCGATGTACAACACGGCAACAAGACTGTCTATATTCCAAGAATGAAAAAGCCGTGATAATAGAAAATTAGGCAACTATGACGACTTTTTTAATTCGATCTAATCTATTTTTATTTTTTATAATAATGAAATTAATTATTTACAACAAAATTTTGAAAACTTAAAGCTTAGTCAGGCTAGATGTCCCTTACATCTCTGCTAATAGCACTTGTAATCGGTTCCTATGTATACACTTTCCAATACAAAGTATATTACTATCCAAAATTGGTTTCTGCATTCAATTCGAACGGAAAAGTTAAACAATTTTTTTCTCAGTCACATATATATATACTATATATATATATATATATATATATATATAATATATATATATAATATATATATATATATCATATATATATAAACTTACGTCAAGCATTCAAATTGTGCAAAATAGTCGTCTGAGATTCTGTTATACTTCAGAAGTTCCAATCACATGTCTCGGGGCTTATGCAGCATCCAGGTTGGCTGTCAATGAGATAAGAGGAATCTGGCAACTTGACCGGTAAACTTAAATCTTAAATTCTGAAAACGGGCAACCCACCTTAATCTGTGATCAAGTAACTTGCTTGACAGACTGGTGCGCTAGGATGGTCATTCTGCACTATACATCTTCTAAAGTTATCATTTCCGCGTTATGGGGCAAATCACTATTACTTCATCCTTGTCTTATTTGGCCCGCGTCTTTTTAACCAGTTATCGATGGATGGTTTTGAGAATGAAGACAGTTATTTTCTTTCCTTCATGATTTTGTTTACTAGTAATTTCTGGTTTTAAAACCCGCTTTCTGAAACTAATAGTTGCTAATGTTCAATTACTCGTAGATGCCAGTACTGTATGCTTTACACCAATTCTACTTTTCAATAAGATGTAAAATCCTTTAGTTTAGCCACTTTAATAGAATTTTAGATATGAAGATATCTACGAACTCATTGTTTTCTTCTACTGCTTTTGCACACTACTATTGTTGTTCTACTATTTTAGGAGCGATATCCTTTAGAATTATTCGCATATATGTTATGTATTTTTTTTATACCCGTTTACGTACTTGATGATATATGGGAGTAATATACGCAGTATAGGAGAGTTATGTAATGTGCGGAAAATCGATTTCAAGATGTTCAACGGGAATATATGTTTTGGTCCCTAGATACGAAAAAGTGTTTGTTTTTTTTTCAAAACGCTCATCCGTCGTTGTGATCCGTTTGTTAGTCTGTCCGTGTGTGAATACTACTAGCGCCAATCCATAAGTACATTTTTCCAAAATGGCTGATTACCCGATTTGATCATGTTCACTCAAGGCCGCCGCGATATGAAAAAGGCTTAAAATTTGGGGGACCATTTTCATGAAGCTCCCCGGACATTTTCAAAATTGTCTCAAAAACAGCTCCAAGTTTTTCTTTAAATTGCTTATTTTAAGAATAGAGTAAAAGACACTTTATAAATATGTCATAGGCCCGATTTCACGGTTTACTCTGAATTTTCGAATATTGCCAAAAGATTTTTTTCCGCTCTTCCTTCATCCACCAAATTAAGATAGAGATTTTCCTTCAAATGAATTATTTGTTCATTATCAGTTCTGCAACAAGTTCAAGTATAATTCTTGAAAATTTGGAACGAATATTCGAGCAATATTGCGTGCAATTTGTGCAATTTTAGAAAAACAGATTTTCTCAAAAACAGCTCCAAATTTTTTTCTTTAATTTTTGGTAAGAATTCGTTGCTCAATGCACTCTATAAGAAGACAAAATCCCGTATTCCTCTAACCCTTCATTTGTCCCAAAATTAACAAAAATATCGCTTATATACATTGACTGATGGTAACTTGACCTTTTTTGTATCCATCCAAAAAAGTATAAAGAAATTTATCTCTCCTCCTTTGTGACCTCAAATATTTATTGTTTATATTATGTAATTTCCTCTCTTATACTATTTTTCCCAACCAATTTTTATAAATGAGGACTCTAAAGAAAGGTAATTTCACGTAGAGACAAATTTTACTTTGATTTTAAAATATGAAGGATTTGTTGAAAAATGACGCATCTAAATATTCACGTCAAACGCAACCAGCAATACTAGGTAGCATGTTAAAATCTATTTAGATACATAGCTCCTAAATCGAGCATTCTAGGGCCTTAAAATATGAAATTTTGAGGCGGTGGTCTCAAAGACACGTTCATCGCATCGTTTTTTGTACAAGGAGCACTTCCTTGATACTCTATTAGATTTTGCTGGTCCAGCACTTCTCGATTCTACCCCAAGTGGTCAGAGACATGCAGGACCTGTAACTGTATGTGAAATTAAACTAATTACTGACATTTGAGACGACTGAATTGCACGGGTGTACATCTCAATTTGGTAATAAAGTTAAAGAGTACTCCAAAGAGTAGGGTTGTACTTGCACGATCCTGTATTTTCGCATGGACAACTTTACGTAGATTTCTTAAGAGTAAAACGTTTTTCTAGTATTTTTGTGACAAGCAAGTAAAGCGAAAAGCTAGCTATCAAGCAAGATTTTCTAATTACATCAATGAAAACATTATAAACACATTACATAGAACAAATCATTGACATTTCAAAATTTCGCCGATATTGTTGTAGATGAAAAAAAATAAAAGTTCAATAATATTAAGCAGGAAACACCATCTAGAGGAAACAAGTAATCAAGCAAACCTCAGGGAAACAAACGTCAATTCTGCACGAAGAATGATATATTCAACCATTCAATGTTTAAACTTATAGGAGGTGAAAAAAATAAGGACATTTATCAGCCACTCTACAGGCGTTTGTATGATGGAAAGAAGTAACAGCAAGTCTTTTTCTTCCAGAAGTCCCCGGTAGTATTTTCTTCAAGGCTGATTCCAGTGAGGAAACAAATTCAATTTTAAAAACTACGGTGCTTTCTGCCAATAATTTCGAACGGGGCTTGACAAACCAAGCCTATCCTAAGAAGAGTCTGTAGAGGAAATTGATTCAGACAACGAAAATATTTTTGTGAACAATGTTTGCTCATTAAATGACGGAAGCTTTAATAAACCAGTAGCAACAAGCCAATTGCGTATCTGACTTCATTGAGCTTTTTACAATCCATTATTCTGAGTGCCCATCACTATATTACAGTGTCCAGGATAGACTTGAAAGTGCCCATCACTATATTTTCTGCCTTATTTTAGTTTCACATATGTGTGTGTGTGTTTCACAAAAATTTGAAATATAATTTTCAACCATTGCAATTACTGGCGTCGTAAATGAACAATTACACAGTAATTAATTTGCCAACTACGAATTTTCTATTGTTAAAATAAACAACTATTCATTTCATAAAACATATTGGTTGCTCTTAAAGCACCCATTGCTATGTGCTCTACCCTACGGTCATGATATTAATTGTATATTTGACTGTTGTTAAACTGTGTTAAACTACATTATCAAATACGCTACGATTTAACGTGATATATCCCTGGAGTAGGTCATTAAGTGAACTTCCAGTTATAGCTCCCACCGATACTGCTGAAAACGTATCCGATATCCTAATTACCCTCAAATTATCAAAAGAAAAACATCGTTCATTGGTGAGATACGATGCGATATACAAATATCATCATCATCAAAATCAAATAAGCGAATGTGGCTTTCAGCCCTAACGCAGAAAAACATATTTTTGGTTTATCTTCTCTAAACTATCTGTTCTTTTCGTTCATTTATTGAACACACATGTTGCAAATGAAACTCCTTACATTACCAATAATTATGGAGGTCTTTGAAAATTAATTACAAACTTCTCGAAATTGCCAATCTATTCCCTTTTTTCCATCGGACGGAATGCTTAATAACACACCCAGGACCGTTTTAAAGGCATTGAAGACCCCCTATTCTTACTTGCACTGATCCCCTCTCCGCCCAATTTTGATGCTGAAATATAAAGAAAATCCAATCAATTCACATTGTATATTGTATTTTTTCAAATATTTTGAAACTATTTTTTAGTGTTTCAATAAAACATTATTCAAACAAAAAATTATCCGGGTTCTTTAACATTAGGACCCGGATTAAACGCTACGATTAAACGTGGTATATCCCTGGAGTAGGTCATTAAGTGAACTTCCAGTTATAGTTCCCACCGGTACTGCTGAAAACGTAACCGATATCGTAATTACCCTCAAATTA
>BOPP01000612.1:0-25324 GCA_017312745.1 Gryllus bimaculatus | reverse complement strand
CTGCACTTTATGGATTAGGCTTGAGCCTGTTCCGTGTTCACAAGTTTTCCTTCCACCGTTTTTTGGGTGTTCCCACGTCTTGCCTTCCAAGCGGTTGGTAGAGTAAAGCTAATTTAGGTAGTTTTGAGTCATCCATCCTTTGCGTATGTTGGTACAAATTATCTCGATATTTATTTATTTTGCTTCCAATTTCTTCAGTATTTAATTTTTCTCTTATCTTCTCATTACGAATACGATCTTCTTTCGTGCAGCCTAGCGTTCTCCTCATAAACTTCATTTTAGGGGCCTGGATTCTGTTTAAAATTTGTTTGTTGGTACCCAGCTTTCGCTTTTGTATAGAAGAGTTGGAAGAGCCATGGTCTTATAAAACTTTATTCTTGTGTCTTGTCTTGTTTTTAGTGTGTTATGTATAGTACTACAAATCCTTTGAAACTTTGCCAATTTAATGTTGATATCCTTATTGGTATCTGATCGACTTGACAACCTAAGTAATTGAAATTGGAAATTTGCTCTAATATTTGTTTGTCCAAAATAATTTTTGATCTTATTAAATGTTTTTCCCAAAATGCCATGACCTTTGTTTTTTCTTTGGATATTTCAACATCGTATTTTTTACATAAATGATTTAAGAGGAATTAGGCATATTGTAAATCATCTTCTGTTTCCTGGAATATCAAAGCATAGTCTGCGTCGAGTAAGTTATTTAAAATATTTTCTTTTGATATGTTAATACCTTTGTAAATTATTTTCTTCCAATTTTGAATAAAGTCATCGATATAAATATTAAAAGGAGTTGGTGATACTGGGCAGCCTCGTCGTACTCCTCTGTTTATCCCACGAGAACCTCCAAGCCATGAGAACCACTCTCGCCCATGGACTCATACTTCCTTCGATTATTGCCCACCTATTTTTGACAAGGCCTTTACTCACTCTATCCAAGAATTTTGAAGTCTGATTGCTGTTTTGAATGTCAATATGTACGAAAGACGAACTTTTAATATTAAAGAAAACACTAGTAGCTTCCAATTCCATGTGCTGCCGAATCAATGATTTAGGTCTCAGGGAAACAAATGAATAGTGGATAAATGCACTAAGAGAGAGTCTTATCATTTGCGAGGCTAATCGCTTGTTCTTCTCCTCAAGGATTGAAGAAGTACCAAATCTTGTCAGCTCATGGTCGATGGTAACTTTGGCCCTCACTTACTCTCACCCGGAATTTCTGCAGAACGTGTGAAAAAAGTGGTAAATCCATTTGCGTCGTGCGTTGGGGCGCCAGATTGTGCCCTTGGTTACCTTGTATACTCTTCTTGTAAAACTTGAGGCTTGGTTAAACTGAAGACCTTGAAATAACCCTCAGTGAAGTGGGTGGTTAATTATTTACAACTTAATTGTAACTCAAAATCACTTAGTGCATGGGCAACACCTTAATAACTTTCCCTTGAATTATAACGTACCTGTTGTACAGGTAACTCCTGTGCATCAATTTCCAGATCTAAACAACAATAAAATAGCCGCAATTTGGAAGTATTGGTCACGCAACTACCTCCATTCCTTGCAGTAAAGGGTTAAATGAAAAAAGGCGTTACCCCCACTACAAATTAACGATTTAGTAGATCAGGAGAGTAGTTGACTCGAATCCGTTGATCTGCTGTGTCAAGGTCGCCTGCCTGCCTGCGGAGACCCGGGCGACGGCCGCCCCAAGACTGCGGGGGTGCGAGCGGACGGTGTTACACGCGGCAGAGGTCACGTAGGCCACAATGTCGAAGCCACCACTTTCCATGACCGCCGACCCCTTGAAGCACCCTGACGAAAGCACTACTATAGACAGAGGTCACGTAGGACACGTGACGGAGCCACCCCGCGAGGGACCATGACTAAACTACCCCCCCGACCTACGAGCCCTAGCTTTTGACTGAAATGACGCCTCATGCCAGCACACGCGGAGTAAGTCAAGTACGCACTGGTATTTAAGCTCTGCGCCCATGTCTAAACAAGTCAGATCAGTCAATGTCTCACTGCCGTGCGGTTGCTCGTCACGAGGTGGCCGAGGTCATTCTCGCTTGTAACTTGTAACTGTTTTTCAGTATCTATTAAATATTTGTATACGAATCGATGTAAGTTATTTCTGAGGAAACCTTCTCCGATCCGTAACAACGGTTCCGCTAAGCCGGCCGGGCCGACACCCTCCAGACAATGGCGTTCGTATTTGACGAGAGAGGGCAGCGATCGCGACAGGGTTCCAAGTCGCTTCCGCGTGACGAGTAATAATACCGGTCGTAATCGGTGCTACGAGCGGCGTTTATGGCCGATAAGTCCGTCGGACTTAGAACAGAGGGTAATTTTAGTTCAAATCTCGGTTGAACTAATCAATAATGGCCACGCACGGCACGTCAACCCGACTGAACTGCGAACACTGCGGTTCAACAACATCTCTATGTCCGAATTTGACTGCTACTTCGTCTGACTGCGCGCTGAGATGCGAGAGCGGGCCGCGTCTTCACTCCCCTTCTGCCCCAACCTCACCCCGCGCTTGCTTCTCTGCTTCTCCCCCCTAACTCGTCTGCCTAATTATCTCTCCTTCCGCCCGTGTCTGCTCGCGCAAGCCTTCACGAAAGCCCCATTCCCCCCACTATGATAATCAAAGTCCTACAGATTTTAGAAATCTAGTTGGTGATAGGTTGCAAACATGTGGGCAATAGAATTGCGTAGTCCAATTGCTGAAGGCGTTTTAAAGGGAATTCGCGTGGACAATTTCCAAGATTCACTGTCTCACGTGTCCTTGTCTAACATCGTGTTTACAAAAAACACGTGCTAGTCGGAGTGGGTCCAGTACGGATATAATTTATACTTAATGGACTGTAGGTGCTCGAAGGGGCTGGTTACGTCGTGTTTCCTAATGGGATAAGTGTTGGACGGCTCGGAATGTGAGCCACGGGCTCTCCCGCACAATAGGGCAGTCATAGCTATGCGGAGCGAATCGGAGGAGGGGGTTGCGGCCACGTTGAAAATACTCTAGCCTGGGGGGCGCGTGAGGGACAGCTTGGATGTCGGCTGCTGTAGGAAAACCATTGGAAATAATTGTATTTAATAATATCGTATTCGGTAACGCCACAATACTTAACATGAAACCCGTGGGACATTTCAACCTTTTCTCAAAAATTGCTCCAAATATTCCCTTCCATTTTCTCGGGAGAATAGAGTAAAATAATGATACCGTACATCCGATTTTCACTAATTAATGTGCAGTTTGAAAAATTGCAAAAGTTTGAATTTTTTCGGCAACTTCTTACAACTTCAAAATTGATGATACAGATTTTTCTTTCAAATGAAATTTGTTCTCGATGATTGATTGTTTCAGAAAGTTTTTTGAAGCTTTTAGTAGTTTTCGCGCAATATTGAGTGCAATATGTTCAATTTTAAAAAATAACAAAAGCAAGGTTTTCTCAAAAACGGCTCCAAATTTTTTGTTTAAACTTTTTGTACGGATAATGTTAAATGACTCCATAAGATGATATAAACGCCATATTGCTGCATTCTTTTGTTTGTTTTTTAACTACAAAAAATATACTTTTTTACTAGCCTCTCGTTCTTACTTTATCGGCGATTTTTTCACATTATTGCATTTACAGGTACATGTGCTTTAAATGCTGCAGCGGTGTGGCGGCGTAGAAAATTCAATCTTTTCTTTGAAAACGAGCTCAAATTTTCACATTTTCAGAAACTCTTTAACGCCATTTTTTGCATTCGCGAGTTTGCAGAACGACTACATTTTCGAGTTAAAGTACCTCGAATGACTTTAAATGAAGTTTAGGAAAACAACACTTTTATGTCAGAAAGACATTAAAAATCTTCAGTAACGCTGAAATGTAATTTTTTTAAAAACGAGATCTAAGTTTTTAGCGAAAAATTGCCATTAATGATAATGTTTTACTCTTCTTTAATATTTTAAAGTAATATTTTGGATCTGGTATTAAGAAATCGCCAAACTGAAAAATGTAACAAAATGTATTTTGGGCGGCGATAGATGGCATCTGGCAAGAGGATGGGGGAAGACCGTAACGCCAGTGCAAACCAAGGAAATGAGAAAACTTAAGTACGAAAAAGTCTGTGCCATTCGTGGCACCACTAGTTTAAATTAATTTCTCTCAGTGAAGAGACCCATATTTCCGGGCCTGGCTTCGGCAGCGGTGTGGCGGCGGAGCAACAAAGCATAACACACTTACCTGTTTTGCCCAACCTCAACGCTAAGGAAGGTCCAGATTATGAAAAGAACAAACCGGGTGTCGTTAAATATGATAAAAATTGTTTTAATAAAAAATTAACCAGCAAAATCGGAACCTATTTGACCAGTAAATCTTCAGTAGTCCGTTGAGTAATGGTGGGAAGTGTGATTTGTGTTTCGGTTCGAAAAAGTTCCGACACTTAAAAAAAGTAAACACAGAGTTTTAATCTTAAAATATCAATATAAATTGCGCATCATATGAATAACTTGATGTTTGGTGATATACTGCTCACAGTAAAACTATTTTTCATTCTAGTTAAAAGTGAAGTGTCTAACGCAAAATCTTGAAAATTGAGGGTGGGGTAATGTGACATTGACTATAGGACTGTCCACTCTAACTGTACAGTATTGAACCTCAAAAAATATCAACATTAAAAAATTTTGTTCAGAGTGGTGAAAAATATATTCCCACGTGTAAATATTTTAATTAAATGATTAACTCTACACTGTTTAGGAGAGTTTGGACCATGATTCATGATACAGACGTAATGACATAATGTTTCATTGCAGCCCTAAGATTAAATATAACTGTTCTGACAAATTAGAACGAATAATAATAATATAATAATATAATAAAAAAAAATAATAAAAAATAAAATAATAATAATAATAATTGCTAAATAAATATACAGGGTCTTTTTTAATTATTTAACTTTCTTATTTCTCTTTTCAGATGGTCAGAACGTAATTTGGAAAAACCCAGAGATGCAATATCAGTACGGGAAGCCATTTTACATAGCATAGATACGTCTTCAAGGACTCTTTTATCATAAGATAATGTTGTGTATATTGAAAATACAAATGAAACAAAAAAAATGCGATTTTCCACCTTCGCCCTATGCGTTGTCCACGTTAGCCTCCAAGGGGTCTAGAGTGGCCTTATTGTATCAAGGGTTCAAACCTTTCTCGCACCCTGAAGATCCTGCTCCCTAGATTTTTTTTAAGCTCGCTTCACGAGAAAAATCTTGATAACCCGCTTACGGTTCATGCATGCTACTATGTGTGGGTGTAGGTGGTATATATATATGCTGCAGGCACGGAATGTACTTTTGCTATTGTACTATTCGCCGCCAGGTATACTGCCGGCTCACAAGTGAATTTCTAAATTGCGCCATCCGAGTACGTTTCTTTTCGACTTTTGTATGCGTGCGTTCTGAGCTACGAAATTAATACTTTTTTAAGTTGTAATGAATCATGAGGGGAAAATGTAGAAAAGCCATCATCGTTGTTGCTACAAGCATGGTTGTGGCTTCTATAAAGTGCGCAGAAAAAACGCTCCCAATGGAGGAAGACTTGGCTGCAGAAGTGAAATTAAGTAACCTCACGTTTGCAAGAAGCAGTACAATAAACTCAGAAAGTACTACAACAGAATCCTCCATGCCGACGTCCAAAATCTCACGCATCACACCTAGCCTAACCACAATATTGGGAACGATGGTCGATTTCCGCGGTAAGAAAACCGTTAGTGAACGAGTCTACCGTTAGAAGCGCAAGAGTCAAACTACGTTTTTATGTATGGAAACAAACATTATAAGAATTTTTCATGCAGTCTAGACTGCACGCTTCTGTACGACTAATCAGCACGAAAACTGTAGCATGTGAGCATTTATGAAACGCGATAAATATAATGCCAGGGGACCATTGGCTAATTTACCTCTGTGGCAACGTGCATTCGACCTAAACGCCAGTTACTTCACAAGATTGCAAGAAAATTTTATAATACGGAGATGTAATAAATATTTCGGACACAGGGAAATAAAAAATGCACGAGCTTAAATTTGTCCAGTCCCAAGAAGTCACAACAACCCGGCGTCGCTACTCAAATTCGTTTACTACCCCCCGAGAAATCAGGGAGGTCAAGCGAATTCGCGACTCACGGTTCTTGGCTGGGTGACCGACGAGAAGCCCCGGGATCTCACGGCGTCGAACCCCTGGCCGAAGGAATAAGAGGGTACTGCCTGCGACATGAGACTTGACAAATATAATTTTTACTCTGTAATGGTAGTAATTTCTCAGAAACTGATGTTCAACGCTCAACAAAGTTTAAAGAATTAGAGTTGGGTCAACAATAACCCAACAAATTAAAACAAAGAAAGGATTTAAATTGTGAACGAGAGACTTGACGTCGAAATGAAAACTGTGAGGGAATGAATGTGTTTTCACATGTTGCTCGGTTCTTTCTTTGGAACCCATCAATTAGTAATTCACAATCAGAGGAACATTACGTTTATTCACATTTTCTAAATAGCAATTTCACACATTGTATTAATTTTTACCTTTATATCTTACTCTTTTGTATACAACAACCTTTTTTCTGTTTTTTCTCCTTGTGACGTATTTTACACGCCTTTATGACAACTTTCGTGTCATACAGAACTGCATACCACAACATCGTTACCTGTTATAATATTACTTAGTGTATTTTGTTTTACGTGCTACGGTCCCTTTGTTCGTCGTCGCCGGAGGGTCGGCGAAACCTCCCCCTGCAGAACGCAGCCCCTTCGCGGGGGACCGTGGCCTGCGCCGCTGTGGCGACGTATGAAAGCGCCAGGCTTCTGGAGCGGGGCTTTGTGTCTTCCTAGCACTGGGCGATGTCTGGCGCCGGAGAGGTGCCGTCATCCGTTAGTTATCATCTGCCCTCGCTTGTTTTTCTGAACAGGGTTTTGAATCAAAGTGAATAAATACCCTTACTGCATTGTTTCGTAAATATGTCTTAGCCAAATGAAAATTTCCTGGGCCGAGTTATGTAACAGGAACGGCGTGGTATATCGAAAACTACGTTTCCTCCAGCTAAGAAATGTTTGCGAATGCACAGTAAACTGGTTTCAGACATTGCCACTTATGTGGTTTTAACATTCCCGCAAACATTTCAAACTGCCTGAGTGACTGGCTTGTATTAAACGATCAAAGTCACAGGCTTAGATACAATTTTCTTAGGAGAGCTGTTTTGCATGTCATAAAATTTTATTATCGTGAAGGACAGATTGATTTAGAAAATAATAAATAACAAACCGTATGTGGTATGGGGAAGCAATAATTGAAATAGCACATAAATCCAAACTCTCAGCTTTGATACATTTTAGGAAAAAAGCCTTCATTTTGTACATCCATTTCGGTAGAGACAGAAATGGATACACAAACAAAATTTGGATTTGAACTATAAATGCCTCACATTTTCCTAACATTATCAACTGTATCATAACCCTTACTGCAGCTAAGGAGGTACCCGGAACGCACACTCCTTCACTTGCAGAGCAGAGAACATCCAAAAACACACCGGGCAAGGCCAAACCAAGTGTGTACGAGTATCAGGAACACACTTTCACAATATATTATTAACAATATAATATTTTTCTCTTCACTTATAAATCGGCCTGAACCATCATTGCAACGTCCGACATGAGTACAAACCCTTACGTATACATGCTTTGGCTTGTAAATCTATTTCTGTGCATGAGCAAATGAAATTTCTTTTCTAGCAAACAAGAATACATTTTTACCGAATAGTACTCACAATATCAAATTTCCTTCTTCATAGGAAGTAGCTTGACATATCATTGCATGGTCTGCATTGCAAGGAGTCGCCTATTAATACACTCTTCCGCTGTTCTTTAACACAGGAAGTGACAGAACCGATCATAGCAGCGTCTGTGTTGCCGGGAGCCCACTCTGAATGCTCTTCTTTACTAATACTTTGCATTAAAATTTATGTAGGTTTCTAAACAAAACTGCAGGATAAAGTAACCTCCGGTCTATAAATCAAAGGGACAATTGTCAGCCTACATTGTTTTCATCCATACAGTATTAGCAGCAAAATAAATTGGAATGAATGGAGAATTTTCTATATTATTATAGTAATTGTTAAGGAACAAATGAAGTTGCAACGGTATTTTTTTCTAATCGTTAACATATAACATTGTAGTTACTTTCGTAAAAGAACAACGATTTGTGTACCTATTTGAGATTTCACTCAATAAAAGTTAAAAATCATGAATTTACGCATTTTTTTAATTTAATATAAAAAATTAAAATTTGATATTATTACAACTAAAACACCACTAGAGTTCCAAACTGCCGTATAAAATTCAACTTCAAAGTTTGACACAAAATATGTTTAATAAATCCGAAATTTTGCAAAAAATGCTTTATTGGCACCAGGTTTTTAATTTTTATATTTGAGTACAAAGTAATTTATTTTATTAGTGATTTATTACATAAATATTGGAAGATTATAGGGAAGATTATAGGTTCGATGGTGGACACTTCTGTTTTCAACTGCTCGCAATTTTTGGCATTTGCAGACCGTTATATTTCTGTTGAGGGACCAGATAAAGTTTTGATGTTATTGTACTTAAAAGATCACCATTTTGCCAAACTGATTTATCATTGTCAACGTCAAAATTTAACAAAAAATTTGTTTAATGAAGTCGCAAATTTACGAGAAAAGTGCTACATTGGTACGATTTTTTAAATATTTTATATAATATAGTTTAGAGAATTAGTACATTAATTGCAGAAGATTATAGGCTGCTTAATTTTAAGTTTCTGTGAAAGGGGGTGTAATACCGGACATTTCGGTTTTCAACCGCCTGAAAGTTTTGGCGTTTGTAGACAGTTACGATGCCAGACAAAATTGTTAAAATATTACATGTAAAACTTCACTATGGCGCTAAACTGCATTATTAATTTCAACTTTGAAATTGGGTTCAAAATGTGTTTATAAAATAGGAAATTTACATGTAAAGTGCTTCATTGGCACCCGTTTTTTAAATGTTTATAGTTGAGTACAAATTTTTTATTGTGGTACAAAATTAATATACAATTATTACAAGGCTAGTTGATTTTGAATTTCTGCCAAGTGGGGGTTGGAGCTTGACGGAGGTGGTTGGCGAGGTGAGCATTGGGCAGAGTTGCGCAGAGGGGTAAGCGAGCGAGTGCGCTCGTGCTCGCCAGGAGGCGTCCTGGTCGGGGCTCCTCTACTCAACGTTTTGCTTCCTTCTGCCAGCGTTGCCTGCTCCTGCTGATTTCTTCTGCCTATCTCGATGCAGCATCCCCTTGATAAGGTGGAGATAGCCCCCTTCAGGAGCGGCCAGCCAAGTCACAACCGCCGCCCGGAAGAAGTCCGTGAGGTAACCCGCAGCCCGATAAGTCAAGTCTCTATCTCTACGATTATAACTCATCACCATATCTAAAGGATAAAATGCGTGATTCTCGTGTGTAGTGGCCCACATTATCACTTCAGTAAATAATTCTACAACTCCGGAAAGTAGTACCATTTTAACATATAATTTAATTCTGAAACAAATGAGAAGAGATATTATTAATTCTGATCGCTGGTGAGGTAGATATCTTCTAATAATTAAATATGTTAAATTAAAGGTGTGGCCAAAAATGTATTTTCCTTATCATCGATTCGATCGCATAGCGATCATTCTCAAAGCTATTGTTGGAATAAGCGGAATAAAATTATGTTATACATAAATTATAAAAAATTAGGTAAAAGTTTTTACAAAATATTATGTTCAAAATGTAAACATTGATCGAGATGCGTAAGCAAACTGGTTCGTCCATACCTTGCGCATCCTGGTCGAAAACAAAGTCTTGCGTTTAGAGAGTGTGTCTTGTTTAAGAACAGAGAGCGTGGGAAGAGAGGTGGGGTCGGGCGAAGGGACGTAACATGCGGACAGAGGAGAACTATTGCAGTTTATAATATTTTGGTGTATAGGGAATGATACAATATTGCCTTACGTTTTGGCGTCCCACTGTCGTACCACTCCTTGCCTCTGCTCCCCGAGTCGTCACTGCCCGTCGCAGTGGTGTGCGTGGGAGGGTTGTTCCCGTCCGCGTGCCTTTGACCCGGGGGATCTGGTCCCTCTCGCGAAGGACAGAGTTCCTTTTTTGAGGTACCGGCACCTTCTTCAATGTTAGCGCGATGCTTACATACATTACAAACCACTAGGCAGCATACAGGGCCATAATAGAACAGTGTGGTCCAGATTTCTTAAAGGAACTCTACATTCTTGGGTCTGAAACATCGAAGTGGTTAGAAAAATATATTTTAGATTTACCTGAAAATCAAAATTCCAATTCAATAAGTGTGAAGATTTTTCTCTAACATTACATTGATATCCACAGGGAAAAACTTGATAAGTCTAATTTTTTTTTAAAGTCGGGAAATATATACATATATTTTATGGTTAAGAATCATAATTATCACTTGATAAAAAAGTCTTCAAGTCGTCAATCTTAAGCTCTAAGGCATAAATTCAATGTGCGGTTTTAAATCTCATCGAATTATGTAAATCAAATTTAGAAAGTAATCACGTATATTTTTGAAAAATCAATATTTAAGAAGTTAATTTACCCAGTTTGCAACTAAGGCGTCTTACCTAAGTATTCATTCTTAAATAGATTTTCAAAAGATAATCTCTTCCATTTATATAGTATCTCACGCCAAGATAACTTGAACAAGATCAGTTATCCCATTTGCGGATATTAACACACAAGAAAGGTATACCAACTTACCTAAGTAACGTCACAAAAATAATTTTTAAAATAGGCAAATTGTTTCATCTTTTTTATGGCCACAAAAATATAGACATATTCAATAAACGTCAATAATGTTATTTCTAATTTGTCAGGCGAGGCTAGCTTTACGATATTGCTACATCCTGTTGCCAGCTGCAATTTTTCGGCTTCCAAAATATTTTTTTAAGTTTTCTCAATATTATATTTCCTAATGGTAGATTTAAAATATTACGTTTAGAATATTATGGAAGAGTAAAATATCGTTCTATACGGAATGTGTCGTTGAAAACTTTGGAGCCGTGTTAAAAAAAATTTGTTTTAGCTCTAGTATAAACGTGAAATTTGTAGCTCTTCTTTCCATGATCTTTTGAGATTTCATAAACTGAATTTCAGGTCATGGGAAACACTTTCCCCTAATGCAGTAATGAATACAAATAGCTGAAAATGTATATATTAAAGGCGTGAGAGATATATACAAAAAATTACATTTACGTAATGTTTGCCAAAAAAAGTAGAATACAGTAAAATGGTTTTGATGTCATCTCGTAGCGTACATTAAACTCTATTCTTACCAAAAGTAAAGAAAAAATTTAGGCCGTTGTTAAGAAATTCTTGTTTTTGTTACTTTTTTAAAATTGCACATAAAAAGCAAAAATTACAAAAAATGTCAGCAAAATGCCTTGCCTCCTTTTATGAACAGAGGCTGGATTTTGATTCTAGTATTAGAGAGGGGGCAAAATTTGACGCTATTATAAACATGAAAATATTCGTTTATATTAATACTTTAAGGTAATTGTGCTGCAATTATATACATTCTCAATTTTGTTAATCATTTTTCGTTTATTTAATTAAATATGTTCACAAATCTATGAAAAATCGTTGATTATCACTATGTTAATGTCATCCGTGCAATCAAAACAACATCGTGCAATTAAAAGTCCACTACACCCAATAAGAACTTAGAGAATTGATCGAACTCGTTTAATTATGTATCTATAACACTGACGAAGCCAAGCTATTTCCAGATGACCATGAAACAAGCACAAAAATGTATATCATAGATTACGTACATCAAAATCATAGAATCCGTTAACGAATTGTTACGATCTAACAAAAATTATATACGAATAATTATTACCACTTCTTAGACAACATGTTAATATGTGAGTTCTTATAATCTTTTTTCGACGTAAGATTCGACCTTGGTATGGCATGACACTCAAGGCCTAAGGTCCATGGGAAATCCCTCTCCCTCGGCTCATCGAGTGGAAACGTGCTAGGGGCACGGCTTGTATTCATGCATCTACTGCCCCGCGTTGCCAATCGTGATCCTCGCAAAGCCGCTTGGTCAAAACCGTTGCGTGGGAATAAGAAAGACATGTATACTAAATAGCTGTTCTTTACGGTTTATCCAATCGGAAGTCGAAGTCCCTATAGTGACGTCATGTAGCGACATATAAGCTCCCGGTTGGATGAATCGCACAGTTTATTTATGTCAATGCATGAGAAATAAATCGTATCATTGTACTGTGATTATGGCGTTGGTGCGTTGAAGAGTCAATGAGGCGTCCGGGTGCAGGCCACTAGGCAGTGAGGTGGGTGGTGTTTTTTTAAGAGTTTCTCATACAGTTTAATAATGATAAAAAAATAAAACCCTAAATATTAACATGGTTGCGACTTCGATTCATGAAATTCTCTACTGTCAGCGCAATATATTCTCTTGTAAAAGCAGCACAATCTCAATGACTTCTAATTCTTTAGGAGCGATGTTCCAGAACAAAAATAAATTGCTTCGCATTGTACGAGACCGTAATAAGATCTCTCCCAATACCGAGGGACTGTTTTAAAAGGCAGAGAATCTCCTCACAAAAACTCTCAAAAACCAAATACAGTCATCATCGTAGAGGGCAGAATGAACATCATTTGGGTGGTCACTTACATCTGGAACAACGTGTTGACAAAACTACAACGTGGCAACTAAAACATGGAACTTCGTCTGGACTCTGCCTCTGGTACAACTAATCATCCATTGTGCAAAAAAATTAAAAGAGTCAAAAACAATTGAAATTTTGTCTGAGAGACATTGATTTTATTCCTCTGTCAAATTCAATTTATATTCAGTTGGAAGATTTTGAAATAAGAGTCGTGCATGTTTATAACTCCAAACTAATTTACTTTGCAACTTTAGACTTCCATAGATCGAGATTTACGTCATTTCATTTTCTTACAACATTACAGATAACTCTGAGGCCTGTTTACCGGTGCTGATAAGTAGAACAGCGAATAAAACACAAAAACACGCAAAGCAAAATGAAGGTTAAGGGTGGCGTCATGTGTGGTGCTGTCTCTGAATATACACACAATGCAAAATTTACTAAACTGCTCAAAGTTAAATTACTACTTTTATCTCCTGAATTATTTAAGTATTATGAAAACTTCTGAACTGATTGAACTACAAATGAATAATGAAAATAAGTTAAAATACTTAAAATATACATGCAAAATTTAGGTCTATCACACGGCCGCATCTCTTGGGTCAAAAACTAGAATATCTCTCTATAGATAAATTCTTGCAAAGAAACTAGTTTTAAAAATGAAATATGTGAAAAATTTGAAAATTGACTGTAAATACGCATAATCATATAAGAATCCCAAAAACACATACTAGAGGACTAAAATTGTGTCTTTTAAATCCTTTATTTTATTTAAAACCAACTTTATAATTTATTTATGTCACATGTATATAGAAATAATTTTTCTAAATCCTCAAATACGTTATTTGTTTACTTAAGAATTAATTTCCCATGGCCTCCTTAATTTAAATAATTATTTCTCCTTTTCAATTCCACTTCTTTTCAGACCAAAATGGTATATATTCAAATATAGTTAGTTATTCCTTTTTAATTGTGGGTGGATATTATTTTCCTTCAGATTATCTTGTGCTGCAATATACGTTAGTTATTTTTCAATTGTGGGTGATATTTAATTTCCTTCGATTATTGCTGGCATATATAATATTGGTAAACAAAGTTAAAATACAAGAAATTTCGATGATGGAATAGATACAATAATATTAAAAAAAAAGAAATACATGCTACTTTATTGGAGAATATGGTTGTTGAACAATAATTATCAGAGAAGAAGAAATCTTCCATTCATTATTAAAATTAAAACTGCAACTTCAATCCTTTTACTGCTATGCCATTAGGAACACTCTATTCTGATATACAGTGAAGAACGTTGTTATTTTATCTGAACAATGTTACTGTTTGTGATCTAATTTGTAGTGAATTTATTACCATAGATTTATTCCACTTATATGAATTATTAAAAGCTAAATTGTTCAAGAAGCAATGTCAGTTGAATTTTCCTTCCACAAAAAAATTAATTCTTTTTCTTTTGTTGACATACACTATTTGATATTGTGTGTAAATAATAGTAGTGAATGAAATTACTTTCTTGACACTATTAGAAGATTTTATCATCTCAAGGACACTATTTTTTATTTTATGCAATTTCTGACCTTTAACTCTAATACATAATATAAAAAAATTATACTAGATTCTTCTTGCATTTTTTCACTGAAAGTATGGCAATAAAATAGTTTTTGCCCCTTTCTTATACAGTATATCTTAAAGGCAGGAATCAATTAAAACAGCATGTTAAAATACCTCATATGAGATTCTATTTTTCCTATTTTAAGACGAGTAGTGCTGATTTCAAATGCCATTTACATGAAATATTGCTTATTACAGCCAAGTTTGATACTGACATGTCATAAACTCTGGCTACCCAATTCACATTTGACAATAATTGTTTTTTAGTATTCAGTTTTGTCCTAAAAAATTGTCTCTACTATTGCATGAATTAAAGGATTGATTATTAATTTGAGTTATAAGAACCAATACTTTTTTAGTGCAATATCTGGTGAAGATCAATTTTATAAATATTTTTTCACTGTTTTTAATATGAATTTGGTATTAATGTGTTAGTAATCAAATGTTGGTTAAATTATATATAACATGTAGTTGGGTGCAATTAGTCCTTATGTGAAGTTGAAGTGAGGTTCTGCATTTGGGGGGAATTATTTTTTTTTATTTACATTTAAAACCAATCACCTCTTTCTTTTATTTTTTACTAGAAGATAATTTTGTTATTGTGTTTCCTAGAGATTATTGATGTTTGAGAGAGGGATGTTCTTGACAGCAATAAACGGGACAAGTCTTTGTATTTTTTGTAGAAAAGCTAGTAAATTAAGATTAAAACATTAAGAACCAAGTAGTATGGAAATTAGTTTAAAATACAAAGTATTCTCAGACACTCAATGAAATAAATTTCTGTATTCTTGAACAAAAAGAGGAATTATACAAAAGATTTAATTTCAAGTAGGCCTGCAACACTGGAGCATATTTATAAAATAAAATAATACCTATTATAGACACATAATACAAGTATAATTTTTTTGGAAATTCGTACATCTAAAATGTTATCATTATATATTATAATTTATTTTAACTGTTTTTATAGTGCTTCCCAATTGCTGCTCCTCTTTTGAACATCTACTACTTATTGTAGTATAAGTGGTCGATCACTTTTTCTCACATAATTCTGATTTTGAAAGCAACGGCTCTGGCAGAATTTGTTAGTCTGTTTGAGAATGAAGCAGTCTTTTCAATACAAACACCATAAAACAGTATTTTTCTGTTTTTTCAAATTTTTTTTAGGGGACGGTAAACTTATCATAGAGGTAAAAGTAGATTCCACCCAAAATCTGCTGAAATTTCTCATTTCAATCTTTGTTTTTAAATGTTGAATTCATTGAAAATTGAGAAGATAGAAGATACAATAGGGAAGAAATATATATGGAGTACGAATGCACGTTTTAATGATTATAAATGTTATATAGACATCTAACACTATATGCAGTTAGAGAAATGGTAGTTTACTGTTAATGATACCTTCACTCCTTGGTTACTCTTGCGTCCACGTACCACGAAAAAAAAATTTTTATTTCGAAATTTCTCTCAACCCTTAAAGATTCACCGTGCGCTACTTTCATTCATAGGTACATTTCATCAATGTTGTTTTATCTACAACAGTATTTTTGGTAAGAAACATCACAAAACACTCAAAAGTTTCCATGCAAAAAAACATAAAAAACACGACCAAATATGATTACGAAAATAAACTAGGTTGCAAATATTCAAGAAAAAAGAAGAAGAATGACGAATTGAAAATGACAATGAATACAATGAAGCGAAACGCACAAACAATTGTTCTTATTCGCTTATGTATCGCATTTCTAGGTATTTCACGTTAAATACGTGTTCGGAGGATTAGCAGTTGCCATGGAAACTGCACGACACTTATTCGCGCTCGAGTTAGTCAGCTTATTGGTAGGTGTTCTTCGCTATTCTCCTGTTATTCTGGCTTAAGATAGGAACTACATTTTACACCACATTTAAATTGGGTAGGGCTGCACAATGTTTCCATCGTGGTATTAATACATTTTTAGGATCAAATCTTTTACAAGCACTTTGACAATGTTTTTTTTCAAAATACAAATTCATTTTGGAAATGGACCAGAAAAAATATTTAAGAATATCTCAGATAAACTACATATAATACTGTATATGGAAAATAGTATATTATAGTATAGTATAGTTATATATCATATACTGTATATACTGCACATATATTATATTTCTAGCTGTTGTAGGAACTCATGGCTTTGTGCTAGTTGTTCAGTTTTTTATAATATGGGTCATGCGAAACATAACATGCTTCTCGATTAATGTCTTTGCATACCTTTCTATTGTAATAATGACCTGTGACTGCTTGAAATAACAATTATTCACGGAGAGATTTTTTCGACACCTGCAATGATCCTGCACATTCACGTTGCTGAAATTGCATACATTGTGGAGTGTGGTGATTTCCGGGAAAGATGCACTTGTGTAAGAATCAGATACATTAAAATCAACGCCTTCGGGGCTCGATAAGCCTGATGGACTTTTCCAACTGCAAAAGATTTTGAATTTTAATGTTTGAGAGTGTATGACATGACATTGGGGAATTTAAGGCTTTTCTTTATAGTTTTAATAATTTTAATAAGTCTAATATTCTTGTAAATCTGGCCTTCATTTTGCTAACGTATCACAATTCTCTGTTTTTGAAGTATAAGTTTAGAGAGACTAAATATTGTAATTTTATTTCGCTCAGATTCACATCTAATGACATCGAGTTCAAGCCTCACATCCATTGGGTGGAAAATTTTGGAAATGAATGGTTTAATCAGGTGAACGCATCACTATGGCGGCAATCTGAGCTAATCCTTGATATGCGTGACTATTAATATTTGTCTTATATGAATAATTTCGGCTAATAATTCCAAGTTCTATCTCCTTAACAGTTTAAGTGCTTATCCAATTGTACAGGTTCTTTAGGTACGAAAAAGTAGTTAAATTTTTTTCAGTATTCAAAGTTGTCATTTTTCACTACTTCTGTTATGAAGATATCGTAGAATTGCTCAAGAAACTGATCATTCATGCAGAATGTTTGGTAAATTTCACGGGTGGTAATCTCTCGTAGCATTTGGTCTAACAGTGTTGTTAAATGGCTAGTGCTGAGAGGCACTTTGGCTTTTAAAATTCATATTTGTTTTCAGGTTCTCAAACAGGCGGTTCAAGTCATCTAAACAAATCCTTTCCAATTAAATATTATATGTTTGATCTGGCCAGGGATTTTGATTCTTTTTCGATTCATATTATCACGAATCTAACCATGCCACTGTTAATAAGGGGCTGTTTTTTCAAATGGTATTGTTTTTAAATATTTAACTTATTTCAGAGGCTTATTTATTACATGCTTTATGCTATTTAATTGTTAACACAAAGCATGAGTTTGCGGTCTTTTGAGAGAATGTGGAGACATTTGAGGGTTCCTTTAAAACTATAGAATTAGCCGCAACTATAACATACTACTACCGCATTACATAGAACCACAGCTTGCACTTGTAAAGAGAACCATTTTTTATACAACCATCATTATAACTTTATAGTACAAAGGTTTATTGCACCATGTTGAAGGCTCAAATTAGTTTTTGAGTGTTTTGGGAGATTCCGAAGGCGGTGGAGGAAGAGAAACTGCGTTTAGTTTCTAACCCTTGAAACAAGGGAAATTCTGAAAAACGAAACGTATCAGCGCTGACAGAACCGTATGCATTAGGTTCATTAAATATACAAAGAAAATGTTAGTGTTCTTTGGTATGGGTGAAAGAAAACTGTTTCCTGACTGATTATATTCGTTTTTCATGCATGTGCGAAGTCCGATGTTTTCGCGCGTTACAAGGCATTGTGCACAGAGAATGCATCCCAAATAGCTTTGGAACAGTATTACTCGCGCAACTTTTTTTTGAAGCGATGGGATTGAAGCCTGGGTAGAGTGGGGAATATTAGTTACAAAAAATCGGGCCACTAGATTTTATGAAGCAATGCATCCTCTGGAGAGTCCAGTCTGATAGCTGAGTCATGCTGATAGGGTGGCTCCCAGACAGCTGGCGCGATTTCCCGAGCATTTTTTTAAAGCAGTTCAAAAGTTGTTTCATAGAGAATGAATTCCCTGTTTTCTCTGTGGAAGTTAGGCGGAAGTTCGAGGACAAATTGCAACCGAGAACGTTTAAAATTTATGCTCTTTGTTTGACTTTCTCTCCAAAGACTGTTTTATAGTGGCTATATTTGATTACGGGTAGCAAATGTGAATTTATTTGGCCGTGTATGTGCCCAACAGTTATCATTGTTAGCATGTGAGACAGAGGAAACAACTTCCTTCACTTCCCGTCCTGTTCTACAAAGTCATTTATTCTATTTACCATGGACTCGATAAGTTGTTCAGTGTACACACTCGTGTCTCCATAAGCCGATGGGGAGTAATCGCATGCGGTGTCTTCATCCATTTCGGTTGTGTAAACAAGATGGAACACGTTATTGTGAAGCAGTGCGGACAGGCTCCAAGCAAAGGCCGAAATAACAGGATTCTTTCCGGTTCTTTATTCAAGCGTGTCACGTCCAACTAAACAAAATCAAGAAAAAATAATAGTTATCGACGACATAAGTTGTTCGCCAGTGATGGGGTATAGTGGTTTCTTTGTTTAGCTCCATGAGCGATCGAATGGATCATGAAATCGTCAACATAATGACAACTCCATGGGAAGCTGAAAGACTTGGAGAATCCCTTTCTGCTTTCCTTTTAATTCAATTGTGTCGCGTCAATTTACAAAAGAAGAGAAATAATATTTATTGACCGACAATAATTGTTTTCCTGCTAGTGATGGGGTATAGAGAATTTCCCTTCCTTCTATTTATCCATGAGATTTGTTATTGTTAGCAGGTATCGTTGTTTTACACTATGAAAAAAACTTTTAGCACGTTAAATTCTTTCATTGTCAGATGAAGTTAAAATCGAACGAATTGCATTGACGATTTAAGCTAAGAAAACGCAACGCCTTGAAATGACGGTTCCTGTTAGGTAGAAGAAAATGCCGTCTAATAGTAAACGTTGAATTAATTAATAATTATGTATTTTTCGCGCTTCGTTTCGTTAAGAATTTTTTAGATGGTAGTTTATGTGTCAGACACCGAAACTTTTCATATTACAATAATAATAACATTAGCATATCAGAGAAAGTACGTGCTGTTGGAGAACACATAGTTTTAATGAATGTGTTTATGAAGTCCAGATCTTCCATAAGGGTTATGTTCAATTTTTCGAACAAATGAGTATTTTGTCCGAAATTTGTGTTACAAAATTTATAAAAAGGGAAAAAAATTTTTTTTTTTTTTAACTTATAATTAAACAACCTGTGAGTTAGATTTCACACAAATCGTCTGGATTGGTGATTCATAATAACTTTTCTAATATTTAAAGACTAATACTTCGACACAACGTTCACATACTAATGCGTACAAGTCTAAAATAATCACTTCGTAGACGCAGTCCACAACCACCTCTATATCCGCTAAAATATGAACCTGATTGACGCCATCTTACGAGACGGCGCATCTGGTAGTGCTGTTAATTTTTTTCAATTTTAAATTTCTTGGTGGTAGAGGTATCTTTGTGGTAATCCATACTATGGTAAAGGAAATAATCCACAAATGGTTTTAATAATTTTCCGAGTTAACTTTTGGGAAAAACTTTTCCCATCCTCAGTGGGTTTCTAGCAAAATGGAGAAATGAAATTAAACCCAAGTTGAAACACAAAATGGGGAAATGTACAATGAATTTTAGTGGAAAAACCAACAAATAATAATATTTAAATAAATAGAAAGTATTACTGTCAAGCAACGTGGATCTCCGCAGGAATGTTTCACAAATGGTCAATAAATGTGGAACGGCAAAACATGATGTTACAGGAATAGTGGCAGCGCATCTTTTGAATGCGAAGAAGAGGAGGCCTACAATGGAGGAAAAGGAAAGGGGAGAAGAGAAGAATAGGGGTAGTCAAAAAATCTTTTTAGTACTGTATCAACACACCTAGAATATACTAGTATTAGGTGGTGTGACTGTATAAGAAATGTAAAACAGAGCGAAATTAGAATGTGCAAGATTTTAGACTTTTTAATTAAATAAAGAAATTTTCTAAACATTTGACAGATAAGAGACTGGAAAAAAGGGGGAAGAGGTCTAAAGAATGATTGGGGGATGTTATAAAATATTTAGAATGGACTGTTTTAAATCAAGGATGTATCATCAAGACAAGAAAAATGAGTAATTCTTTGAAAAGATTTAGTATTTCCAAGTTCTCTAAAACTGTTCATTTTTGTGCTTTTTGACTAGGTGAAAATTTCAAAATTATAAATGGGATCAAAAGGATGCCTCTAGGGGTGGCTCAGCTACGCAGCGGCTTTAAAGGGGTACCACTCGTGGCAAGAACTTAAACTCGCCAATGTGCACATGAAGATGCTACGATTGTATTAATAATTTCGAGATGGTTTTGCCAGCAATTGTAGTTGGTTCCGTGCCGTTCGCGATTGAACTTTAAGTATCTTAAGTGCCCCATATACAGCGCTGGGTAAGGTCAGGGAGCTGCGCTGTTCAAAAAAAACTTCCACAAGTACGTCACGGGATCAATAACTAATATTCAAAGAAAGGCAAACGATCAATAATAATTAACAAAACCACTACTCGATATGAAATTGGAACAAAGATTTAGAATACAGTGATCGCGATGCACAAATTCTTACATTATAAGAAAATGCTAAATGACAACATAAATAATAGCACGTATGAGTAGATTAACTTACTAAAAGTAAAATAAAATGTATTCATTTAATTACTTGCCTGCAAGATCATGGGACGCGGTTTTTCAACACTTAATACAAACAGTAAATACAATTATTTTTCCATGCTCTCATTTCAATTTTAACATTTTCTTTCTCTTCAAAAGGAAAAAAATAAATATTTCACGGAAAAGGATTCTTGAATAACACAAGAAATTAGGACATCATGTAAAAAAAACGATTTTTTTTCTTTCATATCTAAGCATCATAAGTATCTCAGGTCTCCTCTCTACTTTAAATCGAATCCATTATTAAGAAAGTCATACGGCAGGCTAAAATCATAAAACATGACCTAGCGATATTTTTTGTAACTCAAATAACAAACAAAAGCAATTTTGAATTATTAAAAAATAGACCAAATGCAACTAGAAACCTTTAGAGAATGTTGTTTTAAACGACTAAGATACAATGTGACCGATCCTGCAACAGTGCTAGCTCTTTTAACTAATAGTGTTCGAGAAATGCTTGCCGATCTAGTAAGCCAAAATTTCAGGCATCAACCGTTTCCCCAAAATTGCGGTACGATGTTCGGAATTTTGTTTCCGAAACTTTTCTTATGAATTTGCAATATCGGTCTACTAAAAATAAATATTCAGGCCGGTTTTATGAATATCCGGATTGTTTGTTAAAGATTTGGCGCCGCCTTATACACCTTAACTGCACATATTTATGTATGTTTTGGACAGCGAATTTTTTTTCAGATATTTTTGAAACAGTTTAAGATTAAGGCGCTTTTCAAAAAGGCAACAGAAATGAAATTCAAATTAATCAGCAATTTGTCTTATGTCGTTTTTTCAAATATTAGAGAGGCTTTTTTTACGTAGCGAATGGAAACATTCGTAGTAAACACGCGCGCGTTTTCAGATTACGAACATGGGTTTCGAAAGTAAAAATCTCCCAAACGCCGATATTTTCTTTCCTTAAAGATATCGCCTGCATCCAATAGATCAAAAAACGAAGAACTATTGGAATATTGTCGATCTTTCAAAAGCTTTTTTACGTCATCGGAGCATGTCATTTTATCTCAAAATTACCTCGTAATGGAATTTCATGGTGGTGTCTAGATTTAGATATTGGGATGGTACCTTAAACAACGATTCAGAGAGTAGAAAGCCTTACTGAAATAATGGAAAATATGTACACACCTTTCTGATTCTTTGTCAATTTATGTGGGAGTTCGCCGTTTGGCTAGATAGATCCTATTCTCTTTCGTACTATACGTAAATGATATGCCTCGATGATTAAATGGAAGGAACAGTTCTCTTTGCGGAAGATAGAATATTCCTTTGCAAGAAACCGTAAATAGTATAAATCAGATATTTCAATTGTTCCGTAATTACAAATTAATATATCTATTCTATTCTATATTACATATACTATATATTATATTATTATATACTATATATATAATATATATAAGAAGTGTGTTAGTTTACTCCACAATAACTCAGAACGTGCCGAACGATTTATGAAAATTGCAGGGAGGTAGTTTAGAGCAGGAGGAAGGACATAGGATACTTTTTTATCCGTTCGACAGCATTCGGGTGACTTGACATGAAACGTCAAAGTCCTATAAAACGTGGTATAACAAAAAAAGAATCGACTGGAATAACAAACGCAAATACCAGCTTGTAATTGACGTTATAATAAGTATGTATGACGTATGGATGAAATTTGATAATTTGTAAGAAAAATATAAAAAAATAAATGAATATATAAAAAAACGCATAAACGTGCATTTAGGAAGCATTTAACGAACATTAAAAGATTACCGCAAATGACTCGAGATTTTTTGGAGGAGTCGCATGATTTTACTGTTGGGTTTTCCGCAAATACTGCCAGTAATTCAAGATTACGGCTGCCCGACGAATAACGCTCTGCTCAAATCGTCAAATCTATGGCGCTCTGTTGAATAAACTGCAACTGACAATATGAAGAGTTTACATTGCTTAATGATACATTGCTGAAGATTTCTCGAGCAATTGCTGACTAATCGTAATCCGGTCAAGTATGCTGTCGATGAATCGAGCGGAATATAATCACTTTCCAAATAATTTCTTGTAATTTTTTGTCTCATTCAAAAGACGAATTATTAACAATGAATTTCAGAACTTATTTCTAACTACAAAAATAATGAATGGTTGAGTGAGCGAGCATTTTGCGGCTAAGATAAGATGTAGAATGCCTAAAACTACATAATTCCAAAATAAAACATTGGAACAATGCATTCATTCAAATCTATTGACTGTATCCAAATAAAGATGAAGCCACCAACTATCCAATTGAATTTTTAAACTCTTTGGAAGTGCCTGGCTTACCACCGCACAATTTACGCTAAAGGTTGGCTCGTAGTGAATCATCGCTTCGAAACATAAACCACAAAACTGTGCAACGGTACGCGTTTGGTGGTTAGAAAAATTGATGACAACTGTAATTTACGCTAAACGATAATGATAGGAAAATTCAAAGGTGAGGAAGTTCTTATTCGAGGGATACGATGATCCCAACGCGATAGTCGTTTGCATTTAAAGTTCATTTCCGATACGTCTTGCATTTTGCCATGACAGATCAAAATCAGCAAGGCATCCTTAAAGTTTGTGGTTTAAATGTGAAATTCATGTTTTTTCCATGGTCAATTATAGGCGTGGCATGGTCCGGGTCGGAAGACAATCTGCGTTGTTTGTTTTTGCGCCCGATAATAACAAAAAATGTCGTGTATCCAAGGTACTTAAATGAGAGCAAACCTTTTGTCTAAATAACAAGAAATAATTATGAATGATTAATGTAGGTATTTAATTTTTTTGTATATTTTTCCAATTTAAAAAAAAAACTGTTATTTATTGCATTGAAGGCGGAACAAATTTCGCGGGTCGCTAGTATAAATAAAAAAGAATTCCATTGCAAGTATTCCATTTCAATTAAACAGCTTTGCATCTCACTGAAAATGACTGATGTTAAGGTAACAAAAAGTTTTTTAAGGTCTTTCACTTCAGTCGAACCTTAAAGGGTACGTCCATTTCAATGAATTGAATACTAAATTAAGTTCTTAATGCTACGATTTCAGAATTCTTTAAATTAGTCCACCCTACCACTGATCTCGTTGCGTAAAAATTCGCGAATGTTCATTACCACCTAGATATGGCATAAATTCTGCGGAAATATAATCTTGTAGATCCAGACTTTTAGATTACAAAAAGGAATTTGTAACGAAAAATAAGCAAGTCACAAAATTAAAAGTACTATAGGCCGAGCATGCAAAAAGGAATAATATTACTTTTAACATGATACTCAATGTATCTAAATACATTTGTTGTATAATAACTAAAGAAATCCTGTAAAGTATGTACTTTCAGCATCTGGAAACAATGACACGCCATTTTTATTCATGATTTCGTTTAGTTTCCCTAATTCGTCGAGCAAATGCTGAGATGACCGATCTTGGTTTTCCTATCTGGAACATAAATGTAATCAAAATTAACATTTTTTTCATAGACGTCCACATATAGTTTTTAAAACTCTTTTTGACGTAAATAAAAATAAATAACATAACTATCCATAATATTAAATCTTGAACGTCCAATAAAGGGGATAAGTAGTAACACTCAGGTATAAATTCAAGCGTTAATGACTACAGACCAAAAAAAAGTTTCTCCAAACAAATATATTTTAGGTAGATTAAGTAAAAACAACCAACTACACGAGATATCAGTCATGTAAAAAATATACAGGTGATAAAACAATAATATGCGTTTGGGGTAACTCAGTTACCCTCGGTAGCAGAAGGGTCAATAAATGTTTCCAATTAAAATAATGCTTCAGGTAGGTCATGTCGTTTTTAAGCAAAAGAAGTGTAAAACATTATTTTCCAGGATCTTTAAAATAACTCAAAAGCATCCCTTTTCGTAATAATATCCTTTTTTTTTCGTGCATTGGCCAAGGCGGTCTATGCGTGATTCGCACTGTCGGAGGGGCAAGTACTAGTATTATCTACGGGATCATGCATTTTAGCTGATAGCCGCTTCTTTACCCTAAGACTGGTTACCAGGAGGTAAGGGACGATGAAGATAGTGACGTGATGAAAGGACGGCACACACATACAGACATACACAAATACTCCCAAGCGAGGCGGGAGTCGAACCCCGGTCTTTTGGTGCCTTGGCGCGTGAAAAGAACG
>BOPP01000610.1:5113-25607 GCA_017312745.1 Gryllus bimaculatus | reverse complement strand
GTTCATTTTTTGACGTTTCTTAATTTTTCGGTTTCCTAATACGTGAAAACGGAAACATTATTTTACGAATTATTAAAGAATTGTAAAAGATTCTATTCGAAGCCGTATGCGACAGGGATTTCTTCAAATTTGGAATAAATCCTACGTATTGTTCTAGGTGCTAGTGGTGTTCACACGACTGACAGACGGACATTTTGGAAAAAGCACATTTTTTCGGTTATCAGGGAGGCCTAAAACGTGTATTTTCCGCTGAAATCTTGCGAAACATCGATTTTTCCGCAGCAATACGTAATTTTCTTATACTACGTTATACGTAGAACCCATATATACGAAACGTATACGGGGAAGTAAAAATTCAGTTGATAAATACTTTCGTTTTCTGAAGTAGGATCCATCTATTCTTTGAAGCACTTGCCACTGGGTTTTTAATCAGCATAAATGATTGAAATCACAAATTTTGTCACTATTAATTAACTCAGTCAGTTTTTTCTATCATGTTCTTCCTTGTAAATTGTTTTTCAATTTTTTAGGCATCTCTTTCGTTTACTTCTCGGTGCCTTAGACAAATATGCAGTAGGATTTGGGGACAGAGTTACGGCCAAAGCACCTGCCAAAGAATTCATTTTGGTTTAGATGTTCTTTGTAAAGTCTAGAAGAGATGCCATATCATTACTTTGAAAGCAAGGCTTTAATTGAAATGCTTTATTCATACTATTTTCATATTCTGATGGCTCCCAATTCTCTCGCGGTAATGAGCTCCGAAGCCACTGATTCTTATAGAAGGATCGATTTTGACAGCTGCGCTGAACACTTTTACATCCTTATATTCAGTAGAATAATTATGCATACATCCATATACACAGCATTTATCGAGCATCTGAGAAGAATAAAGACATACATAAAAAAGAGATTTTCATCAATGTTTATGCAAGATAAATTGATATCAAAATATTACTAACCCTAAAGCAGAAATGATGTTAATTCTTGACGTTAAAATTCTCTAATTAACATTTGAACACGAAATCTGAAACTCACTCACTCCTATATCCAAGTGCATACCTGAGAAACAATAACACTCACATAATTTTTTCATAATATTCGTATTACTCTGCCTGTTATAATCATTTTAAAAAGTACTGTTCTTAACCTAGAAATGATACTTATTTAAATTAGATGTAGATTTATTTAGTCAAAAAAAGAAGTAAAAACTGTGTGAGAAGTATGGGGAAGAAGATCATCTGCGCATGTTTTCTTTCTTTCTCAGAATCCCTTCCCATAATTTTAACTATAATTAGTTGAAAGATGAGTAAAAGATTAAAATAAATAAATAAATACATAAATAAGTAAATAAACAAAAGCGCGAGATCAGCAATATTTGAAAAAACCTAGACATTTTTGTTGCCGAGTTATGGAAAACTTATTTGCATCGGTAAAGGAATTGCAAGTATGAAATTTCTGCATTGTTAACAAAATAGTAACTCCCTCTTGCCTCTACTTCTACCATTACAATCAAAAGGAGAGTTCATCAGAACGTGCGCGTAATGAAACTACATGAAACTACTTGAAACCAAAACTTTTCACATAACGTTAGAACTATAATAACAATAACTAAAAGAATACGAAAATGTGAACTGTAATCAAGAAACTGCATTGTTGGGCATATCCAGTACCGCGAAACTGTCACATGAGAGCTCTCTTCGGAACTGAGACGTCAGTTGCTAATGTCTACCTTCGCGGCCTGTACTAAAGTTTGACGTAATTATCTCTTAATATATCTCATTTTGGTCGTTTTATTCGTGTGTTTTCGCATTATGGGGTGAAGTTATGTAGCAATTGTTTTGATATTATTTGAAGGGATTGTATTTTTTTGCCGATCCTTCAAAGGTTCTATATTCTAGGTTCTAATTTTCTTAATATTTCTCATTTTTCTCTTCAATATTATATTAGACTTACAAACCTAACATACCATATATTTGTTCTCTTCTTAGATTTCTTTAAATAGATATTGGACCAGTTATAGATTCCCCAAAAATATATAGATTTGTCGTTTTTTGCAATACAATATTAACAGTAGGTTTGTTCTCGTTACGATATGAAACCTTTCTTGGTAACACCACTCAATGGAAATTTCTGGACTGGGAACAGCCATTTATGTTTCCCCTTTTCTTAAGATGTCTGCCTGCAAATCATTTTGGATCTAACAAGGCACTTCTATTTGGAATATGTTTTAGATCTTTCAAAAATCTTTTGAAGTCATTGCTCAAAACATTTTAACTTTCAAATTACGGCTCGTATGGGATATGTTGTAGAATTGATCTAGATTGGTTACGTTCGTACCTAAGCAACGACTCAGAGGTCACTGAATGATGTAACATTGTGGTACACAGCTTTCCGAGTTCTTTGTTCAAATTTTGAATTGATGAGTCCCGCAGGAATCGATCTTTCTTCTTCTTACGATACGTTATATTATCGACAGTACCTTGCCGACGATTAGAAATGGAAGAACAGTTCTCTTTGCGGTGAACGAAAATTCTTTTGCATTAAAGAATCACGGTAATATTGATCAGGATACAGATATTTCAAGATTAGTCTCGAATTATCGTCTGATATGTTAGACGAAAAGAAAACTTGTTTCAATGGCAGGTTTCTCCATTTAATTCAACAGCTTTATATCCAGTGAAAATTGCAAGCGTGATCATTTGACTGATTAAGGTATAAAGTTTAGGTGTTTGCGGTTGCAGTTCAAGCTTTAAATGGATACGTCCATATAAATGAATTGAACATTAAATTGAAGTTCTTAGCGGCTACATTCTTTCAGAATTTTTCAAATCCAGCAAGCCTCCTTACTGCTGGCGTTGTGTATATTTTTTGCGAATGCTATCACGACCTTGTCGTTCTAGAATCGGCTCTTTCCACCTTGATGTATTTGAAAGAATATATATCGTATTACCTGCTGTATGAAGGTATCGGGAATATCTGTCCTGTTTCTTACCGTTCTCGCTAGCTTTTTGTGAGTATAGATTATATTTCACTGTTTTTTTTCTGTTTTTTATTTTTGCAATAGTCCACTGCGCCAAAAGCCGCTGTTTCACGGAGTCGGTTCCACATGATCTTTCGTAAGGCATTTATACCCATTTTACTCTGAGTTACTTTGGTTCTGTCTGGTGTTGATGCGTCTTGGACTGTCTTCTTATGCTCTGCATCGATGTCCGTGACGTTCGGCTCTTTGGTGTTTGCTCGTCTCTTTCAGGTATTGGTATGATTTGTCTTTGCCTACCTGTTTGTATTGTCTTTAGCTAGTGTATATTTATGTTATTGTTAGCATTTACAGTATTATAAATTTACTATTTGAAAATTCACGGCTTCTCGTACATGGTGTGCCCGAAGTTGTGTATTAAGTGTTGCCTCGGTCATGATAAAGCATGATAAATGTGAATCATATAATCTTTCCTATAACAGATGTCCGGTGACGAAATATTTACGGCATGTAATTATTTAAGTTTCTGCCTTAACGCAGGTTTGGAACTCTCTTGCGCTAATTTTTAGAATTATTAATCACTCACGTTTCGTTTTAGTTACATTTTTCCATCATGTATTCTCTGGTCTGTGTAAACATTATCATAATGGTATATTCCAAATTTCCATTGTATTATACAACAGGAATTTTTTGAACACTTTTATGCAAAGCCCCTTTTTAATCCTTTTACGTCATATATATGTCCTTTTTTAGATCCTGCTCTCTCTCTTTGCATGGGATGGCCAAGTTTTGCGCTTGGTAATTACGGTATTATTTAAGAATATTTAATTTAATACTAGACTTGGTCTTCCTAAATTGGTGAATAAAAAATGCTCCCGGTTTGTTACTTTCGTTGGCGTTAGAGCCACATGCTATTCTTTCGTAATAGTTGTTTTCTGTCTCCATTTCAGTTCCATTGTTCCGCTGGAATTTTTGGTCCACGTCCAATAGTATTCGACGTCCTCACACGCCACATACACATTATTCACTACTACACAATTATGTCGTCACACAGCACTATATGCTTCTTCCGGTTCTACTAGCGTTCTGTCTTTACTCCAACTGCTCTAGCGCGGATCAGAATATGCTGTCTTCTCCGGTAAACTTCTACAACGCACAAAACGTACAACCTTTCACTGGCACTGCGTCCCAATTGTTTTATTGTTGCGTTCGCCGTTTCAGCTGGTCGCTTTCTGTTCTGGCGGCGTAATTGTGCTTCAAAAATGCGTTTTGTCTTTCTGTTCTTGCTAGTGAGCCGATCGCATTTCGATATCACTTGTTGGTACACTTTAATTTCCTGTGATTTGTTCAGCTTCGTTACTTAAACAACCGTTCCTGTTTTATTCTTTGGTTCTTAGGTTCGGCAGAATTGGTTCTTAGTTCATTTTCTCACCTAACGGTTTTGTTCGTTTTTCTTGTCTTTTTTTGGTTTTTTTTTTTTTTTTTTTTTGTTGTTTTGTTGTTTTGTTTTTTTCTTTTTTTTTTTTTTGTGTTTTTGTTTTTTTGTAATTTACTTGTCTTAAGTGTGCCTTTCGATTCGTATTTTATTACCACATTTTATATTCTATTATTCTCCCCTTACTTATGCACTTTCTGTCTTTTACCCTTACCTTTCGTTTCTATGATTAAAAATTTTTGCGAGCTTTCTTGTATTCTGCGTCCGCCACTCCCATTTATTGCTATTTATTCGTACTTATATTATTTTGAATATTATTACTTTTGCCTTGTTTCTTTACAGTACTTGTGTAAACTAATCATTCATTATATTCCTTCCATTATGCATGGTCGAAACAATATTGCATGCATATTACCTAATGCAATTTTTCTATGTGAATATCATTCTGATTCTTCTTACGGTATAGTTAATATTCTATTTAATTTTGAGACGTTTTAGAAATTACATTTCTTACTTCATAATATCAATTGTTTTGCATTTTCTTTTCATTGTTTATTTATTTTAAAATTGTTAAATTGTTAAAGATAGGAAACCTTATTAACTTGTGGTCCTCTTTTTTTTACCCGTCCGTTTGTAGTATTTATTTCTTTGCCGTCTGTCCCTGTCCGTTTTTCATTGTTGGCCCGCGTCGTCCCGAACCTACTGTTCTCTTCCAGTCCACTATGGTGTTCCGCCCGTCTGACTCCATACGTGAACTAACACCAGCGCCTAAACTAATTGGGTAATTTTGCTTTTAGTCTTAATTACTATTGGGAATACTTTGATATGTTTCTCTTTGACTTGGTTCACATTTTTGTTATTTTTTTTTAAAATGACTCCAATTTTGGGGGAGTGTTATGGTTTGTTGTTTCTTTATTATTTCCTCAGTGTAGTGAGGCCAGCTCGAATGAATTGTGCAAAGTTGATCAGTCTCTCTTCGAAACGCTTGACGGTGGATCTGAGAGCGATCATTTTTCGACGGTCCGCCTTTCTGTCCGCAGGGACCCTTTGTAGGCCGTCCCGCGGTTCTTGCTTAAGCCTGGCCTGGATTTCTGTAATGTTCTGTCTTTGTGCTAATATGACATGGTTTGTCAGATCCTGAGATGGGTATCTCCTACGTTGGGCGCGAGGTAACCTACTTTCACTTAATAAGTGATCCTACGGGAAGAGCTTAGTTAGTCATTTAAACTTTGGTTTACTTTGACTGAAATCCGTTCACGTGTGGTTATATTTATACCAATGTATAATCATACTTAGTGTTTTGAACGATTATGTGCGAAGAATGAGAACCAAGAAATATTACGTATAGATAATTTTAAGAAAAACAGACTATAGGGTATCTTTTCCTTTAGTAATAATTATGTCTTCGTTCTTCTTTGTAATTTTACTGCTAATATAGTGTCTCTCTTCGGTGGTTTATTTTTTTTTTCTCGGCGTGTCCCATCATATTGGTACAGATGCTTTGTCCGCAGAGAGGGGTATGGTTGGCAGCCCAACAGTGTGTGCTGTCGAGCATGATACACTCTGAATTTTTCCTACTTGGAACACGTTTATTCTATTCTTATAAATAGATCCATCTGATTAATATCTTTCCATACGCGTCGCGCAGATTGTTGTGGTTCAATATTCCTGAGGTTTCTGCATATTTTGTGCCACATTTGGTCTTTGCTTGTGTAGGAGCTTACTATAAATTGTCAGGGACTTGAGTCTTCTCGCCGCGGTGGACTGGTAAGGACCTGTAGGCCTTTCTTCCCAGAAACGGAAGTCGGTTGGGTTGGAGGAGGAACATCCCTGCCTGTCGTACGTAACTACTAGCCGCTGCTGAAGATATCATTTTTTTATTTCACGATCGCGGCGTTTTCTTGCTATGAATTTATTTTAGTACTAACTTAACTTACTTCAGAATCTGATGTATCTGGAGGCCTTCACTCTCTGAGAATCACTGTCGGAGTCCAAATTAATTATTTCGTCAATGACGTCGCGATCAGATACTATTCTTTTTCCCAATAATCACTTTCTATTTTTTCCCACGTGCGTTTGCAAAATCTTCTTGCCTAGTATCCGTGCATTTGGTGTATCCTCAGTTGTTATTGCAGTTTTGTCAATGTTGTTTCTTGCACTTGGTAACTTGTGACATATGTGCGATCCTGTTATTCATTTCGCTCTCCTAGTAATTAGGTTATCTGCTTTATTCTTTCGCCTCAAGTTCTATGTTTCATCTCACACATGTAATGGGTTCTTTATCTTTCACTACATGTGATGTGTAGGGGAATGTCCGTGATCCACTGTTATATTGTTTTCCGTGTGCTGCTAGCACTCATCGATCTGTATTCTGCTTAGGTCCCGTGGTTTGAAAGGTGCAATTAATTTCGGGACACTAATTCCTTAGTCTTACGCATAAGTTTCTTTCACAATTGCAGGCTCCTTTCTTTGAATTAGCTAGTATGTTTTTTCATATCATTGTCAGGCTTTTCTTTTGAAGTATGCGGACGCGTGATGCGATTGCGTTTTTTGTTGACTTCAATACTTTCTTGTGGATGTGAAGCGATTGAGTCAATGATCTCATTTCTCAAAATTAATGGTTCCTCTGTTCATTTGGCCGTGGTAGGTTCCTCCCACAGTGACTTACTTATGCTGTAAGAAGATTAGTTACTACGGTGCCGCAATAGATAATCCATTTTCATCTTTTCTCCTGCGATGTTAACAAATTTTATTAGTCTATTATTTCTTTGGTTGCATTTTCCCTATCTACTTTGTACACCACAACGGTTATACATTACTGCCAGTACTTCTTGAAATTTTTATTATGGTTGTTTATCATACCATGTGCTCATTGCCCACAATAGATGATATCTCGGTCTCTCCTTTAGGAAATTTGTTTTTTCACTGAACAATGAATTCTGGATCTCCAATCCACTATGTCCGTCTCCTCTATCACTTCTACTTCGGTCTCGCTTTGATTATTTGGTCACCTTTTCTTCATTTAAGACCCATTTTGATTTCATATACACTGCAATAAAGAGGTATTGGGGTCCCATATGGATAATTTAAAATTTTTGCTGCTTAATAATTGTGATGAGAAGCTTCTACCAGTCGGCATCTTTACCGTTTCTCTCATGTAGAATTAATCTTCATGTATTCTTGTAATTTTTCTAATGATCACATTTTGTTGTTGTTTTTTTTTTGTTTGGTTTGGTTGTTTGTGGTTTTATGTGTTTTGGGTGTTTGGCTGTTTTATTTGTGGTTTGTTTATGTTCTATTTTTTTTTTTTTTTCTCGGTCAAAACTATTCGTACATGGACCGAAGAATGGGTTGGTGTGTACTGTGCCATGTGTAGACTAAGCTTCCTGTATTTTGGGTTTTTCTCATTGTGCCTACTTTTTATGGTGTTCTTTCCGAATGGCTATTGATTTGGTTGTTGTTGATGTTCTAATACCTTGGTTGTGTATTTTTCGGTTAGTGCTCTTTTTCTACGGTCGCTTTTCATATATAGTGTTGCTAATTTAATTATATATGTATCTTCTTTCCCTTATCGACATATTTCAATCACACGGACAATGATTTCCGCGAGGCCTTCTCGCTGTGTATTAGTTAGTATTTATAACTTTCTCTTTATCCTTATTTGAGGTGGAGAATGCGTAATATGGTTTTTTGCACATGGTTTTAATCTTCAGGGTTTTTTTGGTTGGTTGTTTGGGTGTATCGGGGTTCCTGCTGCGGACATTAGCGAATCTAGCCGCTGCCGAATGTCTTTGGAGCGGTTATGCGAATCATTTGTCACGTGACATTTTGTGGTGCAGTCGAAAGCCATCCCCTCTGTCTATCTCGGCTGCCCGTCTTCATGCTTCCTGCCGCGGGTAAATCTTTATGGGACTCCGTCTCTCGGCGTCGCAAAATACTGGGATCCTGTCTTGAGGACTACCGTATTCCTGGGTGATAGTCCTGAATATTTTTCTATCTTCTCAGGTCAATGGGCTTTTCAATGCGTATCAGTTATTTGGTTTACTTGAAGACGTTCAATATTAGTCTCGGAATTAAAATTCAATTAAAAGCTACTAATCTTTGTGTTTTCGGTGTTGAAAAAATTAACTTTCTGCTGATTTTCTCGTTCTAATTATTTCATTAGATTACAGATTAGAATGTAGAATATCCTAAATTTTCCTTCATAGATCTATATAACGTGAGTTGGTAAATTGCTCAATTATATTAAGTTAAGTAGGGTCGATTGATTTACTCTTATCAATTCATAAGCGCGGGTTGTGCTCGTATATGTTTTATTATCTGTTGAAATACAAATAGATAAAATTTAAAAACAAAATTTTATTATTGTAGTCCGTTTTTTGACAACATGTTGTTGAAAATATTTTCGGGCGCTTTCATTATAATTACCTCATAATTTTTTTTAAGGAATGTTTGTTTAAATCTTTCTCAAGACCTTTACAGTTCAAGGGCCCCAGATTTGACACAAGGTTTTCTTCAATTTTGTAAAAATCGTTATGTAAGTGTTTGTGCGATAGTGATGTTCAGACTAAACGGACTATATTTTTAAATAAAAGAATATGTTCGGTATCTAATGGGACCTTTCCATATTTTTGATCGGATTGTATGTTCGTTAAGATTCGGATTTCTTGTTCAATATATATTTTACTTTTACCTTTTTCTCTATCCTTGTTACGTATATTACTTTGTTTTGTTGTTTTTTGTTTTTTGTTTGTTAGTGTGTTCTCGTTTGTTAGATATGTACGTATTGTATTATTTTTTTTTTTTTCGAGGAAAGTTAGGATAAACCTGTCATATACATGCCTTCACTTTTTGGATCATTTTCGATTTATTACAAAATAAATCTCAAATAAATGCATCTGTAATATAACTACTTTGTTACTTAAATGATAACTTTCGATGAGATATATTAGTCCTGGCATTCACAAATTTGGTGCCTCATGTTAGAACGTTTCATGTTTTTTCTGACAGATATTATTGCTTTTGTATTCACAGAGTTTGATAAAACTTATTAAGAAGGTATTTTAAAGAATTTAACTTATGTTATCTTGTTTTTGTTTTTCCAACAATATTTGATGTTCATAATATGCGTAACAAAGGTTCGGAATATATGTGATTGTATTTAGTTTTTTTCTTTTATTAAGTTTACGCTGTTTTAGTTATTTTTTGTATAATCATAAGCTTTAAAACGTTAATAAAACCTCTATAATAAAGTTGAATTTTCGAAGTTCTTTCCGTTAGGAGATGAACTGACTTACGCTCCCTTCGGTACTTTACGGAGTTTTTGACACGATCGATCAAACGCCAAGGTGATAAATATTAACTGTTTTATTGAAAAAGAGAGTGTTTGGCAAATAGTTGTTGCTTACTTATATGAGTTTGCTTCTGAAATAATTGGCAGTCACAGAAAATTTCAATGAGTACATTTATAATTTCGTTGCAGCCCAGACTGTCCTGGTCAATATTATCTGTCCTTGATATATAATAATAATAATATATCAATAAGAAGAAGAAGAAGAAGAAGAAAGAAGGAGGAGGAAGGGGATTTAGGGAGTGTATGGAGGAGGGGGAGGAGTCGTTTTGCCCCTGAGGAGGCTGCAGGTTCGAATCTGCGTTTTAGGACGTTATGATTGTCATCCTTACGTCATTGTGGTCAATCATCTATAAGTTTCAAATTCGCTTAAAATGACGAAGCATTGGTCACGATTCTTATAAAGGAACCGGAGGCTTTTTGTCATGTTACGAATGCAGAAAAAATAGAGACATCCGGAAGCATATGCGTTGTTTTATGAAGTAAGTCATCACAGATAGTCTTATAACAATATTATACTATTATTATATTTGCATTTTTTATAATTAATCTACCATTGAAGAAGAGTGTACGCTTGGTAACTTCGCATTCACGTCTGAGAAGTATTCTTGCAGAAGTTGAAAATTGATTGGATCGTCAAACAAAAAAGTTGTTTTGTATGAAAAAGTTTCAAATTCCTTCTCGTGATGAGTGAAAGTGAAGTTTTTTCAAGAAAGTGTGATCGACCATACTCTGTAAATGCGCAATATTTTTGGGTAGTTGAAATGATGATAAAGTTTTCAGTTTGCTGACTGTGGTACCTAACAGTACACTTGATACCGAGGAATATATTAACTTGAACCGAGTAAATTGTCTTTTGTTTTTTCCGCTTATCTTTGCCCTTGCTTGCAGTCTTCTGTTTCTCAGTGAGTCAAAAATATAATTTGACGCTATGAGTTTTTTATTGTACAGTTTTGACTTTTTTAAGCAATTACTCTCTTTCGTATTAAAGATGGTTAGTAAGTGATGATGTGGATAAATGCCAGCCAACCTGCATCATTTTGTGTAAACGTAGAGAAAACAAGAGATTACAATAAATAAATATTTTTTGTGGATGCTGAAATCATGACACAATTCAATTCATTTTTTCAGGTGTAAACTCATACACTTTCCAGTAGATTATGACAGTGTTTAAAGACAGTTTTCGGATGGGTCAGTATCGAATATTACAAAACAAACGAGTTTCATGCTTTCAATAAACAATACGCTTCAATGTGAGGTGCCTGTTTGCATTTCGAGTCGCTTCGCCGTCTTATGGAAAGGGAACCAGTCGACTTAGGGAGAGGAAAGAAGTTAATATCTCCGATAAAATCCTAAGCTATTTTTCCAATAATGACAGAATACTAATTTACTTTCAGGAACATATTTAAGGTGACTGATGATAATGTGATACATTTCTTTCTATTTTTAATTCAATGCTAGAACAGGTACGGTAGAAGGACTGTTTGCAACACTTGAATATATTAAAAAACAGTAGAAAGCATTTTCAGTCTGGTGCTCAGAAAAAAACATCAATAAAATCCAATTTTTTCCAATATAGATTCCTACGCCACCATCCAAAAGTCCTGGTACATTACGAATGGCAGTCATAATGAACTTGGGCATTAACCGAATACTCGTCCATTTCTTCTCCCCTTATCCGTAAAATGCTATTCAAAATATTAGAAGTACCCTTCAGTACTCATTTTCAACATAGGAAGGTAAAAAAGAAGTTGTCAAGTGAGATTTCGATCCTACAGAATAAACGATGAGTCTTTTCTATTATAACTACTGTATGTACCACTAGTATTGTATTATGTCACAAACTAAATTTCTTTTATATAATGTCTCAAATGATTCTTCCTATATAAATATACTTAGTATTACTTATGCGGTTGCACAGCGCCAATGAGACAAGTTAGAATACATTTTAAAAAAGAAAGCATAGAGAAAGTAACATCATTTCTCCTATTAAATACAGTGAATTAACGAATATTATCTGCAACGTGAATAAAGATATGTCACGTATTAACTGCATCACTATACCTTATTAGTATATCGTTATTCGACCGGTTTTAATTCTGGAATTGGGAATCGTTTGATACTTTTTAATGTGAATTCTAATCGCTATGAGGTCGTATATTTTCTATGTAAATAGTAAGAAGGTGAAGGATTACTTATCTGTTTATTGGCTCTATGAGGTATAGTGAATGATAAATGTCTACTGCAGATTTCACGTGCTTGAAGGGTGCGCTCTAACAGATCACATGCCGCAAACAGAAAAGTAGACATTTTATTGTATAATTTTCAAATCATTCCAACGGCACTTTGTAGTTACCGAATCTTTGTAGATACTTTATCCAGAGAATTCAAATGAGTGTTTTTTCAAATTTTTTAAAGAATATTGTAGACTTTTTGGAGAAATGAAAAAATAAAAAAATGGTGCCAAAAATATCCTTTAAAAAATAATGAATATCAATATAATCAAATGAAAAGAGATTTATTGCATCTTTAAATGTCACAAAATAATTAAACTTTTGTCATAATTACACATGAGTTAAAATGATTAACGTTGCATCGTCCATTGTTTTCAAAATTTTTTAAAATAATTATAATCTTGAAAAATAATAGTTTGGGAAAAATGAATACATGTTTCATATTTTTTATTATAATCCCAGGAAAAAAGTTTAACAAATCTGAAACACCAAGGTCAAATTTCCTTAAATTGGTGCGATTTTGACGTGACATACGTTTGAAAAACGATATTTTGACTACGACAAGAATTTCCAATAAAATATAAAGGGATTACGAATAAAATATACAGAATCAGGACCTTTTGATGTTACAAATAAGGGAAGCGTGAAAATAGGACGTCTAGTAATATATCAATGTCATTTGCGGTATACAATGAATTTTATTTCAATGTATGATCGTGTGCGTCTGAAACGTGTGGAGTCAGAGTATGACTATTTTGAAGCCTAATTAGATATTATAAACAGCAACAATGAGTTTATACAGGTGTTGGAGGGAAAATTGCTACTCGCGTCCGAATCGCGGTGTCGAGTGTTAGATTACTGTATTTCAAGTATCTGAGACACCGGCTAACAAATTGCATTTTCAAGTTGTTTAATATAGTAGTGCGTAAGACAAGATTTGCTATAAATACAACAGTCAGCAGATTTTGGTAAATGTACATTTTTGGGCCAATGTTTTAGCAATACAATAAGATAAATAATAGTATTACGTAAAATAATATTTATTATAAATTGATATAATTATTCTAAACATAAATGTGATGCTACTGACTGTCACAGACATTCTCATACAAGTTTTTTTTAATATCGTTAGTCTAGGCTAACTTATTTGAATTGAGAAACTTGTTTTCAAAATTCCTTCTCGTGATGAGTAAAGTAAGTGTTTTCAAGTAAGTGAGGATCGACCATACTCGTAAATGTTGCAAATATTTTGGGTAATGACAATGATGAATAAACGTTTACCACTGGACCTGGTCACCCTAACGTACCACTTGATACGAGGAATAATGAAACTGACCGAATAAGTTTGTCTTTTGTTTTTTCCGCTAACTTTGCCCATTGCTTGCAGTCTTGTGTTCTCATGAGACAAAAATAAAATTTGACGCTATGAGTTTTTATTGTACAGTTTGACTTTTTAAGAAAATTATTCTTTCGTAATTGAAAATGTTATTAAGAGACTGTTGTGGATAAATGCCTGTTACTATGCATCATTTTGTGCTAAACTTAAGCGAAAACAAAGAATTTAACAATAAAAAATATTTTTGTGGATGCCTGAAACATGACACAAATTCAATTGATCCCTTTTCAGTGAAAACTCATAACACTTCTTCAGTAAGATTATGACAGTGTTAACAGACATGGACATCACGTTTGGTAGGGGTCGAAGTTACAATCAATCTGTGTAAAAAAAACAATAATGTTATACCTCGAGTTACCTCTTGCACATACTTAGTAATACATCTAGACAGTAATTTGAGCTGGGAAAATCAAGTCAATTTCGTTGTAGGGAAAGCCTGGAAATCTTTACATTTTGTTATGCGGATACTGAAAAAGAGTACAGTGAGAGCTAAAGAACTAGCATATATGTCATTAGTGCGACCTATATTAGAATATGGCTCGGTAAGTTGGGACCCACACAGACTTTTGCAACAAAGAAATCTAGAAAAAGTCTAACGTAGAGCATCATAATTTACTTTCAGGGGTACCAAGAATAAAAGGGTATGGGAGTCACTCGAAAGGAGAAGATTAAAGTCACGTCTCTATGCAATGTATAAAGGGTACACAGGCCTTCGAGCGTGGAAAGAAATACGAAGTCGATTAGGGAAACCTACATATTTCGGCAGAGCGGATCACATGCACAAAATTCAGACAAGCATTCAGAAAAAGGACGTTGGGAAATATTCCTTCGCGAATCGCACTATTAGGGACTGGAACAGTTTGCCTGATCCAGTCTTCGATCCCTTTCCTCAGCAACCTGAGCAAAACCAGCAAACCTGAGCAAAATTAAAAATAAATTAGTTTCTTGAATGTGGATATGTTATAAATATATTTTATAAATTTCAGTGCAATTACCTATGTCTTCTTTGTAATTAAGTATTATTATTGTTGTTATTATTATTAATGTTATTATAATTATTAGCATTATTATTAATGTTATTATTATCTATATTAGCATTATTATTATTATTATTATTATTATGTTTAGTGCAGTGGCGTGAAGTGCAGTGACGTTGTGCATTTGAGAGAAACTAGTGAGTAAAAATCACATTACAGCTCGCTGGATCGCAGTGCGGTCACGTGTGGTGAAGTGAAGTTTGCTGAAGTGGAGTTCTATGAAAGATTGCACGGTGAAATGTTCATGTGATTTTGTAACGTTTATAGAGTTTATTTATATATATATTGTGCGGTTATGGGATTGTGCAACTTGGTGGCAGAATCAACTAACTTACTTTTAGCAGAACTGTAATAACTATACAAACTCTATAAACGTTACAAATCACATGAACATTTCACCGTTGCAATCTTTCATAGAACTCCACTTCAGCAAACTTCACTTCACCACACGTGACCCACTGCGATCCAGCGAGCTGTAATGTGATTTTTACTCACTAGTTTCTCTCAAATGCAAACGTCACTCACTATCACAGCAACTTGCACTAACATAATAATAATAATACTAATAATAATATGCGTAGGTGGCTCATACTCAATACCATTTTTAAGTAATAAATGCTAGATAATATAATAACATTGGTTCCGGCTCAATTTGAATGATATAACAATTTAAAATAATCCAATGGCATTAGGTATATCAGGGATATAGGGTATTATTCTGGTTTGCCATTCTGACATTTATAATAAATATTTAGATTTATACTCATGATTTACACAATTTTCAAGAAACGGTAATTGTATTTTTGGAATTTTGCTCAGGTATTCGGCGTGTCGGGGTCTTTGACTAGGGGAAGGATTGACTTGAGGTTAACAGGCGTAATTTTCAGAAAGACTGGATCGTAGGCGGAACTTGTTCACGTCACCTACATGTGGACGAGGGTCCATGGCTTAGAAGGAATAAATTTCAACCAATCGTTCGGGGTGTGGTTCTTATGAATTAGTTGTTACAATGAATTAAAATTGGGACTAATGGGAAGTTCCGTGATACCGGCTCTCTCGGTATTGAATTATATGATTAGGCTTTCCCTAAATCGAATTGCTTACGTACTGTTATCTTATCTAGTGTAGTTTTGTACGCGAATATAGGCGTCGAAGGTAGAGTCTCTGGGGTTAATCAAACCAAAAGTAATAGTCAACGTCAAGAGAGACGATGTTTGTCTATTTCATCTTACGTACTTATCGTAGGAGGGTGACTAGTTCACTATTCACAATGTAGCTACTATTTATTATAGATTTTGTGTATACTTTTTGTAATTTTAATCTATATTTAGTTCTCTTCGGGCTTGTCACTAATTACAGGATGCCTAAGCCCCGGCGCAGAGAGGGATCACTCGACAAGTAATTGAGTGAAGCTCGCATCACTACCGGGTTATGACTTTTGCTGGTTTAGGGCTTCTTATTGTTGACCAACAGCAAACGTCTCTCGCATGTGTGGAAAAAATTAACGAGACATTATACGGTATTATTATATAACAGAGATAGCCACTAGATATTAAGTCTTCAATTAACGTTCGGTCCTCTTAGACGTCATCATTGGGGTCTTGTGAGGTTCTTTTTCTTAATTATCTTTTAGTATCAGTGCAATATATTCAATAAGTGCATATAAGATGGGTCGGCCTTTTCCTACACTGAAATTGTAACTGTGGAGGATTTTCCAGTTACTATTCAACATTTACATGGCTCTAAGATGTGATATGGCATTTTAATAAGCTGACTCAGTTGATTAGAGGTTGGGGGTATCTGAGGTATAAATTATTGGATAATTATTATTTCTATATTAGCTACCATGATTTGATATGTAAATATAAATTCTTAATCGACCAAGATGGGCAGATACGCTATCTGATGTCCATGTGGGTGTTTGAATTAAAACTTTAAACTGTCATCTTACGGATTCATCTTGGGATTATTCGAGAGAAATCTTAGGTGATTATGAAGTTATTTTATTACGGCATGAAAAGTGGATTTCAACTTGTATAATATATTGTTATAGATCATGATGGATATTTCAGGAGGTTTTCAAAAAATTTTTATTTTTTTAATGTAGGTATGGGAATTGGTGTGGTATTTGCTTAAGTTTTAATTTAGAGCACAAATGAAAATGCAATAGATATAACATTTAAGGGCAGGTTGGTGCACAAGGGTTAATCTTATATAACATTTTCATTAGACAAAAGAAATAATTTATTTCTATAAAGTCAAAATCTTTTTTAATAAGCTAACAAAATTAATTTGAAACTGGGTCATTTATGTTTTTTGACGATACAATTTTTATGGGTGGTTTGTCTAATGAGATTATACGGGGCGTTCCATTACATAGAACGGGGTTGCACAGACAATGCCGGCCAATAGTTTAGATTCTAGAAAATATACGAATTAGACTTATTTAATTTAAACCTTCTAGGAAACTTATCAGATTTTTCTCAATATGACATTATTTCACCGGGGTCTGTATCAATGCTGTGCACGATTTATGGTAGACAATGTCAGGTGTTGATATGAAATCAAGTTTAATTCATGGCTTAATTTTGTCATTTACGATTTCAAAACGGATATATTTTGCAATTTATCAAATATAATACAGAGATATATTTTTCGGTCTTTCCTCACTACATTGGGAGAGCACTCTACTTTACTCTATCACTGAGAATGGAATTTTGACACAAATACAACAGATTGTTCTCGGTAACTTCAGGGATAATATGTCGGGTGATGGTCTCTAGCACTAACGCGACAATTTTAAGTTACTTTTCTCTTTTACTAATACGTATTCAAATATTATATAAAAAAAAAATTGTATGAGAATGTCTGTGACAGTTTTGGTTAGCATCACTTTACAATCGAATTTCAGAAACTAATTATATTTTCAAATTTTATATATCACAGTTTTAAATTTATGGTATATTTCTGTATAATTTATAACTATTATTTAATCTTATATGTAAACGGGAGTAGAACGTAAAAATTTCATGGGACACTCACTTTTTGGGGATCAATCTTGGTCATATAATGATTTATTTGATCAAATTTTACATAATACTGCTAGATCTGTTCAGTTAAAATTGGTAAATATAGCATAATAATTTTCTTAGTTCTAAGACATCTTATATAATTACATAAACAACATTTGAAAATAGCTTCGATGATGTATATTGGTATTAGCCCGGTCCGTCTAGATACTTGCAATAACGTATCCTAATGATCGACTTTTAGGCGCGATTATTTGCGCGTTAAGATCGGGAAGTAAAGTTCTAAATTTAGTTTCTCCTTTCATATTTATGTCATAAAATCAGTGATAAATAGACTTTATCGTATATACTATACTTCTTAATATATTAGAGAGCATATTTCAAAATAAGATAATGTTTAACCTCTAGATAACGATCACAATGTTTGTATGTTCCAGACTGATTACACATTAGCACTCTCATAGTATACAGGATATTGATAAATGAAAATGATATATTATATTGTATTTGACGCCGCAAATTTAACTAAAGACGAATTGACTGTTTAAGTTAGAAATTGACTCGTTTATGGTAAAGTTCTGTTATATATATTCTTTTAACACAGACCATGTCCTTAATTATCTAGGGTGACTTAATATTATAAAAAAAGATGATCCCTGGAGATTTAATTTACCTTATAGATATTTATATCTTCGTCGTTAAAGCATCTTTTATTTTTTTTTTCCTTTGTAGGAACATCTTGTTGGATGGTAAAATAGAAACTTATTCGTACGTGTTCATACCTACGCCTTATTCGGGGTATCAACTTAGTAAACAATCGCACAAATTTTAAGTTAAAATTTGATAACTATAATGTCGTTGGGTTTTTTGGGTGGAAGATTTCTATAAAAAATTTTTTTGGGGATTGCTATACTGTGGGGGAGGAGTTATGACTTATAAAAAAATGAAAATATTGAGAAAACACATGTGTTTTGTTATGATATCTAACAGGTGGATTTGGCATAATTAGTTTTCGTTCTTCTTACTAAACTTTGAGGCTTGAAATAATTCTTTGCAGACGGTCACCAATAAATAATATTTTAGTATATCAAGAATTTATATTATTTTATAAATATTTTGAAAAAAATGAGCGATTGCTATACGTTAATCTCTAAAATTTCTTAATCTACGATGCATGTGTAAATTTTATGACAAAGTTTAATATTTTGGATGACATTAAAACGAGCAATAACTGACTTATACTCATTTTTACAATTTGATGTCAGGTTTCAAATTATTATTTGATGTTTCTATCATTTAATAATAATCTAAATTATTTATTTTAAAAAGGAGATTTTATGAATGGAAAAGGCAAATTTTGGGTTATATAAAGAAATGGAATATGTTTTTATTTATAAGTGGGAATAGCGAAAGTTTCTAGAGGTACGGTCAGAGGGAAGGGAGGGCAGCCGTAAATAGCCGCCTGAGGAGGGTCAATCATCGCAGGTTTCCGATATTCCTGCGTAGTGCTACGTATTATGAATTGCCTCTATTACAAAAATTTGAAAAATCATATTGAATTCTTTGAAAGTTCTACAAAGGTTGGTATTAAAAATGTGACATTTCCATTATATGTAGCAACGTTGGATGATTCTGAGAAATTTATATTACAAAGATAATGTTTTGCTGTTTTGGGGCAGGCGTGTTTGTTTTGAGCGTCACGCTTCAAACGCATGAAGGTGAAGATACGCAGTAGACGATTTCATGACTATACTTACTCTATAGAGTCAATAAAATTTTAACCAGATTTCAGATATAATCGTCTCACAATGTTTTACATATTAATATTTAACAATAAGACAGTAACTAAATCAATTGGAGGTCGAAGCCATTTTGTCACCATGAGGCCAGGATTAATTCAAATAAATAAAGAAGTATCAAATCGGTTTCAAGGTTCATGTCACAATTAAACGGTCGGATTTAATTATTATCCTAAAAAAATAAAGGGTATGTGATGCGTTATATTTTTAGTGGCTATTTTTATAAATCTTGTCTTTTGCCCAGATAATTCGTTAATAGTTTCATGCATCAAAGCAACCTCGAGTTTTGCATGTTAGGGAATACAGGAAATATCGGAGGAACAGATTTTTAACGGAGAATGAATGTTAGGGAATTTTTCCTATGGATCTAGTTATCTTTTTTTTAAGAGATGGTAGGTTATTCAGAAGTTTAATTAATTTGTCCATACAGGAATGGGGTCTTTGCATTTGATGTCAAAAATCTTCTCCCCTGATAAGAATAGAATTAAATCAGTATTAGTTATGTATTAATTATACAGATTAGTTCAATTCATAATTTGAGATTCATATAAAATCTAACGAGATCGATTGAAGAATAACAGGGAGTTTATGGGTTTTTTTACAAGGCATTCAAGGTTTCAAATGAATCATTCATACATTCTAGTTTTATATAGGAAGATAACAAGACCAAAGATGGTTTTGATGTTTACATATACTATTCTTAAGGTAAGGTGTATTTTATATAATAGGAGAATGAAAATGTGACTTCATTGGTAATAAATTTGGAGTTTTATCTGGGTTATCTAGTGACGGGTGTGATTTGCGGTATGAAATGGATTTAAGGTTCACAAAAGAAAATGAAAAAATGTTTTAACTATCATGGTTGACGTTATTCTTGTTATGGCTGTATTGGGAATATTATAAAACTGGGGTTTTCCAATCATCTCCTTTCCTCGTCAATAATTATTGTAACTCTCATCTTACGTGATGGAGTAAGTGAAAGTTTATGTCAGAGGAAATGGGTGAAATTATCGGAGTGCACCGTCTATTAGTTTTCTACTATAGGTGAATAGCGGTGATTCTCGGTTATATCATTGCCTAACAATTTGTATGATTTTAAATATTTTTGGTGTATTTTGGACGAGATATATTGCTTATTTTAAAAAATATTAGCGGGATAAGGATAATTTAGGAGAGAGACTGTTTTTCCTCCACTCTTGACTGAGGGTATTCTGGTTTGATTATGGTGTTCACAATT
>BOPP01000609.1:0-25657 GCA_017312745.1 Gryllus bimaculatus | reverse complement strand
AACAATGTTTGGACCATTGTTACTCTGTTCTCTGTTGATTATCATCTACATCTTCTCTCTTTTCTCTCATTATTTCTCCTTTTATTTTTTTTATTTTCCTTATTGTAATTATTTTCTTTCTCACGTGTATCATAGTTTTATTATCAACATTATCAGGATTGTCCAATCTGTTGACGTACTTTGTATGTTAATGTAATAAGTCCTGTCACGTGTGCACGAGCAGGTGTACGGCAACAGCGAGAGTGACTGGCCAGTGTAGGCAAAGCAGCTGCAGCAGGCGGAGCAGGCAGACAGCGCGGAGGGGCAGAGGCTGTCGCAGTTGCTGCACAAGCGAATGCGTCTCTCCCAGCCGTCCTCTTCACAGCCTGGGCCGTCGTCTCAGCGGTAGACCCTCTGTACCTCAAAGCCAAATGTGTTAAAGTGTTTTGAAAACATTTTGGCAAGGATTGCTATTTGAGAAGTCTTAAAGTAACACCATAAGTGCTTTTGTGTTTATCTGGGAATTGGGTGATCATGACTAGGGACCAGAGTTATATGCGCCAATATCTGTGAAATGGATTTGAGCAGTATAAATTTTAAAAATATGCACAACAGTTTGCCATAAAAATGTATATTAAACCATCATAACACTGTTTCTCATAATTTTTACGTACATTTTTACACAAGTTTTACATTTTTCATCACTTTACTCTTTGTGCATTGTCTAATGAAGTTGTGAAAAGTGGTAATAGTATTAGTTAGCTTCCACGATGGATTCTCTGCTGCTGAATACATTACACAACTAATATTAGAACCACGATTGAACTTAATTCTGAGAATCCCTTAGTAGAAATTTTTGCACCATAAAATGTGAAGTTCCTTGCTTTCTTGTGTCCTGTTTCGCTCATATTTGAAGGGGAAGTCCCTGTGTGACTTGTGGGGCTGCAGTCACTTGTCAAAGTGATTGTCTAACCAATTTTCAAAATGGACTTGACGGCAGGTATTATTTGCAACAGTTATTTTTCTGTTAAATACCTTGAATATTCAAATACAGGGTAATTTATATTAGCTTCAATTAAACAATTTTATAAAAATCTCCCATTAAAAATTAAATTTAACAAAATAAATATAAATTTGAGAGAAATTATAAGCATTTCCCACTAAAATAGGTTGAACAAGTAGCAATTTCAAAAATGGTTTTGTTTCTTACAGAAGCATGAAAAATATGCAAGATCTAGCTTACAAGATCATGTGTTAATAATTGAAAATTACTTGTCAATTAACATTCCTACTGAGTGGATTTATATTATTGGGGGAAAATATGGGTTTGCATTTAATTCTGGTGCCTAGTCATGAGTGATATTTACTAAGATCATTCCGTGAATGAAATATTATAAATAGAATATCATAAGTATTGTGTTGTGTTCAGAGCTAAGTAATATGTGCATAACATTTCTCGACCGATGGCTAGGAGAAATTTGGGTAGAGTGGTTGAGTTGGTTAAGAAATAGACTACTAGATTTTATGAAGCAATGCCTTTCTCATGCATATCAGTCATGTCTTCACATCTTTCTTCAATACTGTGCACTTTAATTTTATCAGGAATTCTAAGTATCTTCTGTGATGCACCTGGACCTGCTCGGCCATTTCTTTGGAATTTTTTAGGGAAAAACTTGACCAGGAGCCAGGAAGGGGGAATTAAGCCATCGGTGAAGACAAGTCGTGCGGGTAATACTTTACGTTTGGTGCTAAATGAAAAGCCCACAGTTCCCAACAGAAGAGGCTGAGGGTCTCATTAAAAAGCATTCTGTGTGCAAATCACTAAGAATGTTTGGCAAGGCTAGATCATTGAAAGTGTTTTCATCCAGGAACAAAGTGGCTTGGAGATATAATTAGTATTTTTTTATTTATTATACACATTTATAAATATTATACTCATTTTCCAGAATTGACCAATTGTCATCACCATTTTTATGGGCAGAATTTGCCATATTTGTGCACTGATTTTTCAATCTTGTATAAGATTCATACAGATAATAGTTTGATATTTTGAATGCATCTCAATTGTTCCTTTTATTTTGAATAAGACTCAATAAAACAGCTTATCCATCTCTTACCAGTATCTGAATTGAGATATTTATGCGAAGGATTTAGTTGAAGCATTATCTTGGTTATTCATTGTATGGAATATTTCCCAATATGCTTCAAGGTTAGACTGTACTTGGATATCAGTTTGTCATATTACTGAATTTATATTGTCTTACTGCTCTTTAAACATTTTTGTAGTATTTAGACATAATTTTCAGATTGCTGAGCTTAATTTGACATTATAAATTGGAATTTCAAAACAAGGTTCATGTGATCACTTTTTCAGTTGGTGATTTACTGGTTAACATAGATAAAGAACATTTTCTTCATTTGTTAAAACTAAATCCAATAAAGATGGGGTTTGGTTAGATCGCAATCTTGTTTTGTTTGTAAATATTTTTACATTAATATTTACAAAATGTATTTATTTTTATATTAATAAAATTTATTAAAAAATATTGTTAGCATTATTTTTTAACATTTCCAATAACTACCAATTTCATAGAAAGGTTAATTCCATATTATGTAGCATAAAAAACTGTTAAATCGGGCTGTGGCATTTAGGATGGCAACAGTGAAAAGTTCATTGTTTACAACAAACGTGAAAAATTAGTACAAAAATTTTTTTTTACTGTGGGGATCAAGGGATGTTTTAGTACATTCACTTACATTCATTTCTGTTAATTCATTTCTTACTTTTTTCCAAGGTAATCATTCCAGAACCATCAGCAGAGCCAATGTTTTGTTTACAAGAAAATATATTCAAGAAACAACATACATAACTGAATTCACCATGGATCTTTAGATTTAAAACTATTGAGTAATATGATTTCATATTATATTCTCATTCAATTTCACACAAGAAGTTAACAAACAATATTTTTACTGCTCATGGTTTGTGATTCTTTGCGGTCTGAATATATACTTAGTCAACACCCAAGTTTATGCTACTCAGCACCAGTCAAGAAAAGTATCTGTTAAGACCCATGTCTGCTCTAAGTGTGCAGAAAAGGTGTTGAGAATTTCCCTATAGGAAAGGACAGACAATAACTAGACAGAACAATTGTAAGAAATTAGAAGTTAGAAAGAATAGTAGATAGTGTAGTGATAAAAGAAGCCAAAATATGCTGTAATATGACTTGTGAAAATGGATACTTTTAATCTTTGTAGATAAAATATGCTTAACTTAAATTTCATGGATAAACACAAAGAAAAAGTATGTGACTAGTCATAAACATCAGGCCCTTGACTTGAATGAAATTCATGTGGCTTATCTTCTAACTGATGTGTAATGTGAACTGTAATAATTTGTCAACATCAAGCATTATGTCTAGGGTAAATAGTAGCATGAAAATGTAAGGTGTGTTTTAGTGATTTCTCAAACTTATTGGGATAACCATGCCTATCCTCGAATAGTATAGTAGCTACTTATGCAACGTTACACTTGAAGAAGCAAAAACAAAAATGAAACCTGCTATATTAAAATTGTATTGCTATATTATTTTTCATGTAGTTGATTCCTGATGAATTTTTGAGTAAATGTGTGCAAAATAATCGTTGTTTAGAAGTTCATCGTACATGAGTGGAAGATTTTCATAAAGAGTGATAAGATATGGATGCAGATGTTGGTAGGCAAAGGGTAGCCCGGATATAATGATAAAAAGTTTCCCTAAACCAAATGATTAATGACTCTATAACTAACATAAAAATAATATTTTTGAAAGGTTTCTTAAGACCCCAATCCCACCTCCTACACCCCTCTACTGCCAAAAACATGTTGTTTTTCTTTAAAAAAAAATGTCAACACAACACTATTTTTTTGATTGAAAAAAATATGAAAAAATGAAAAAATAATATATACTATCAGAATTTTTTAAAAAATATTTTCTCAGCACTAAATTCAAAATAATAATTAAATGCATTGTGTGTTAGAACCCTGGAAAAGTCTTTAAAAAATCGAAATTTCACGCCCGGAAGTAACTTTTTAACTCAATTTTATCAAAAACTTTTTTCTTTCCCTTTTGAAAAAGTGAATCTGCTATTCTTATGAATATCAACGTAGAATCTGGGGATATTTTTTTAACGGGAGCTCTTGGACACCTGTTTATTCCCCCTCTCCAAACTCCTTCACTAACCTGTAACTTATTGCCATCAGGCTAGGAAAAGATTGAATTTTGGAGTACTTTACATGAAGCCCCTTGTGACATTATCAAGTTTCTCGAAAAATTCCAAACTTTTTCTTTAAATTTCTTGTGAGAAAGCAGTGAAATACACTTACAAAGGTATCATTGGTCAGATTTTCAATGTTAACCGTTATTTTTCGAAAATTGCAACGACAAATTTTTCCTTTAAAAGAAATTTGTTCTTCTTAATTGATTCTTTAATTAATTTAATAATTCTTGTTTAAAACATTAGTTTTCATGCATAATTGAGTGAAAAAAGGGCAATTTTAAAAGCATGATTTTCTCGAAATGTCTCCTATTTTCTCTTTAAACTTATTCACTGAATTACAAGACATAAAAGCAATTTTGATGTATTCTTTTCATATTTAAGTTTCACAAATGTAAGTTTTTTGACATGCCTCTTTTGATGTTACTATTTACAATATGGGTGTTTTTACATATTATTGCGATTGTGAGTGAGAGTGCTTCAAATAATTTCTTAGAAAAATCAAAAGTTTTTCTGCGACAATGAGTTCAAAATTATTTTTAGAAGTGTTTAAACATTTTCTCAAAAGTGGCTCCAAATTTTCAATGAAAATTTACATATAGAACTAGATTCTACTTTTTAATAAAATTCTTAAATTCACAGAACAGAAATTTCACAGAACAGACAGAAAATTAAAAAATATGGTCACAATAGAGAGTCCTTAGGTACGGGGTGGGTAAAATCAAACATTCAAAACTAAATACAAAAATGAAAGCTATTTAACATATTAAGTGTCCATAGTATGTGATGCACATGAATTATTGGAACAAAGTTAATGTATCAAATTGGAATGTAGAACTCCTCTTAATGATCTTCTTTTACTAATCAATCTTAGCTTCACCAACTCAAGAAATGGTTTCCATTCTAATTTGTGTACTAAAGAACACAAAATATTTGATGTACCTACAAAATCATTAAACCTTTAAAGTATATACATTATATTATTGATGTTTTTAGTCTGGACTTTTAAAAATTCCCATACATGTTATATAGGGACAGTGAACATGTAAAAGAAGAATCACTTAACAACTGATCAACACTCAAACATTCAGAGGTATCACAAACTAATTATGTGTTTGTTTGTTTGTTGTGGTTTTTTTTTCTTTTTCCTTCAGAGTAACAGACGTAGCTAAACTACTCAAAACTTCTTTATATGCTTCAAGTAAATATATTTTTTTGAAAATCAGAAAACAATTTCCATTGAAATTTAAAAATTGATCAAGAGCCAACTTCACATACTTTCACAATATCCTATGCACCAACTGAACAGCACTGATTTGCAATTCTATTATTATTAACAGAGACCCGCAAACAAAAGCACTGAAAAATGTTTCAAAATGTAGCATGCTCACTGCTATATTTCAACACGGACAGTCTTCACAAATACTGCAATAACACAGGACAATGTATGAGAGTAAAACAGTTCTGTACCTACCTCAAAATAAATTGCTGTCCAGCAACAGCACACGAAGAGCAAATAATTAATAACGGGTGGCCACTTGGAACCCTGAGATTGTATTACATCCCTAAAGCAGTGCGAATTGAATACAAGTCGATTTGCGCAGTATGACATAGGAGAAATAACAATCAATATTTTCATCCAGCCAAATCTAAACCAGCAGTTTTTTCCGAGTTCCTGGGTATTTAACAAAACCACAGACACCTTTCACATGGCCGGAGACTGAATGGTTTCTTTCAATTTCTCAGCGCATTGGAAATTAGTAATAATGCAAATAAACAACAATTTAAATAAGGACAATTCAAAAAAAATAAAAATCTGTCATTAATTTCCAACTTTACACGAATATTATTAAAAAATTTCGTTTTTTCAGAAAACAATAAAAACACATGCCATTATGCTAGAAATTGGTCATTAAATTAAATTCCTGAAATTAACAGGTAGAAGTTTTGGAGAATGGTAAGTAATGGTATACCTGTGGTAATACTATTGATTTATTATGAACTATAAATGTTACTTTATCTGTTTCGTGCAGATAAAGTATCTTGTCGTCATTTTTTAATTTTATTTTATTTCAATTAACCAAATCACGTCTTCTGTTAAGATGCCATGCGCAGAACCGTAGCCTGTTATTTCGAAAAGGCGCATGCTCAAAGCATTTTGAGCAATGTGGATTATCCCGCGCAATTCAACAAAAACAAATATACCTTATTCTTGCTCCTTAATAATATATACAAAATGTTTAAATATCAAATCTATCAAATATTACTCTTCCGTCACATTCATTAGTAATGCTTTCAACTAGGTCACATATTCGTCTAATATGAAAACTATGTGAATTATGATTGCAGGTTATAAAGTCGCATTGTCAACACAACAGCTCTGTTGCTGTGCGTATGTTACCCTCGGAAACCAGTTCGACAGTTGGTACTGAGCAGGTGTTCTGATTACTTACCATCCAGTGTAGACAAGCTTCTTGCACCTATAGAAAATTAATGGATTAGAAAATAATATCGCTAATGGTTTGCCGAAAATTTATGAAAAAATGAATGAAAAAATCGGTCTGAAACAAGATTACCACTTAACTTCTGTTGCACGCTTTACATTAATTGTGGTTTATCTGCGTACATTTTTATTACTAATTGAATTTTAAGATTAAACATTGTATTTATTGTAAGGATAAAGGAAATCAAAAGTTGAAAATATTCAGCAACAAAGAAAAATGCAAAAATAAAGGATATCTTACGGACAGTATAAATTGCGACCGCTTGATCTATTGCAATCTTACAATTTGCACAACAAAAAATACGTCATTTTTACGTGTTAACCTGGTAACTGGCAACAATTTCAATTCTGTCATTAGATTTCTATCAACTTTTGCATATATTTTAATTTGGAATTTGTCTAAACATGGACATTTAAAATTGTACAATTTATTTTGAAATTCAATATATATTATGCCTTAATATAAAATGTAATATGTATCATGAGTTCTCGCACAGTGATGGTAGGAAGTACTGAATTAACACACGTTTATAGCAAACGAGCTGCATTAATGAACATTGAATTGTGCACATTAATTTACTTCAATTTCAGGATTTGCAGAAAAATATTCCGCATAAAGTTGTTGCATAAATACTTACATAATCATACCTAAATAAATGAAAAGAATAACTTTATGAATCGTTCACCTGTTGCATTGTATAAAAAAATATTTTTGAATAATTTGATTTCAAAATGGATATTCATAAGCAGTGTTCATAAATATGTTACTCTTTACTCTGGAAACGTTTTACACTAATTTACTTTTACTTAGTATGTAAGTACGTACATAATTTCTTTTTCGATCATGATTTGTCTCATATCCTGACAGCAGTCACAGAGAACAAACAAAAAATCTATTTGGCTATCAAAAAATGAATTTTTCTACAAAATGTAAGTCTGTTTTAATAGAAGGATGCAAATCAAACCCAATGGTAATAAATCATAAAAAGAAGGATTTTAAGGTAATTTCTTTTTTATCTTCTGAAAAAATACAAACTTCAAACCACATTTATAAATTTCTTTACTGCTGTGACGTCATTTGTCCTGATCGCAGTCCTAGAATATTTTGCGGATCAACTTAAAATCTCATTGGCTATCAACAAATTGAGGGAATTTTCCTCAGGATTTCCAATTCTGTTTTAAGAAAAATTACCCATATTTCAGAAAAAGGTAACAGCAGGAAAGTTACAAAAAATATTCTAGAATTTTGGGGCAATTTTCATAATTTGTTCCAAGCGCGAGAGCGAAATTCGACGAAAAGCGCGCTAACCGCCACCCTTTCCCGCGAATCCTCAGCCGTTCCCTCCACTGCGCCTCGAAACACCTGTCGGAGCAGACGCCCTCCGCGCGGTGCGTTCTTGTTTGTTACAAAGTTGTGATTTGGTGTAGTGTTATGGTGTGTATTTGTGTTGTGATTTGTGTGGTGGCTATGCGTGTGATATGTGCTGGCGTGTGAAATAGCAACGTGTTGTTCAAAAAGAAGAGACATATTTTGGGTTTCATCGCTTCTGCAGTAACACCACCTGTCGCATGTCGTCCAAGGTCAGCAACTTGATTTATAATAATTCCAACTGGCTTTCTGTGTTTAATTTCTTAATAGTAATATCTGAATTCTCGTAATTTTTGACATGATATTAAATTGTTGTTTGCGTTACTCAAAGATGCTGTTTTTGTACTGTGCACTGGATAATATTTGCTAAGATTAATAATAATATATTATGAGTCACATACACAATTACAATCGTGTATGACGAGTCAATATGATGCTTTGGGTGGATATTTACATTACTGATGAATTAAAAATTTATTTAACTCATTAGATATTTACACAAGGAAAGTAGTTTATTGACTTATTTATCTGCTTACGGGCTTGTTACATCAGTGATATATCTTATTAACTTCCATTTTGCCATTATTGAAATGTAGTATATTTAATTTCGAACCATCCAGATAACAGGAGGTAATTTTCTTTGTCATTCATATTTTGTTTACTTTATATTATGTTTAACGAATTTTTATGTTTGTAAAATGCTGTGGGAGTAACAAAATTCAAGGGCCTTGTATGTATATTCACATTCCTCTCTCCTCCTCGTAATGAGAATTAAAAATTCGCAATGAGTGCTTATGGTTTAAAAATAATAGAGAATAACCTTCATATTTATAACCGAAATAAGTACCAAGCGTTTCTCCTCTCTTTCTATTTCAGATCATCAAGGATTTGTATTGAAAAAACAACAGAAGAGTTTTAAGTGTTCGTGATGTGGTGAGTGATAACTGAGTGGGGTGCCGTCCCTTCGCTTCAACCGGGACGAGTACGCCAATGCAACTGAACAAAAATTACGCCATTTCAAACGGCCGCGAACAGTAGCTAGGAGCTGGCGCGAATCACAATCTTCACCACACAGTAATTTTTACTGTTTTGACGCCGAATAAATAATAATTCCGTCGTGGCGTTCTCGCTTCCGTGGAGCGACGGCGCCCCTCGCAGACGTACGTGTGCGGGCTGCGTGCCTGGCGCTGCGTATGTGTTGGTGGCCGCCGAGCCCTCCCGACTGCCTGCGGTGACACAGGTTAGACGCATCACCCGAAGCGAAGAAGTCCGGTTCGCGTAATCTGGAGGCGCAGCTCTCCGTGGGGCAGTCACCTCACCCCACTCAGTGCAGAACGGCCGCGACTCGTTGTGTTCGTTGTATTCTGTATTGAGTGTTTGTGTGTTTTGTGGCATTAATTTGTTTCGTCTCGGTCTCCCCTTAGTTAGCGTTTTCTCTTTCAGCTGTCCTCTTGCAGGTCTGGTACTGTAAAGTATCGCATCACCTGCAGGAGTCGTCATGTACCAAAACTCAAATGATCTATATTATTTAACTATAGAGTATATTGACGGCTTCTTGCGGATGAGAATATAACGGACACAATGAGCAAAACACAAGGGCACACTCTTAAAAACACAGGTATGGTAAAATAGGGTGGTAGAATTTAAGTATTTATGCGTCAAGAAGAAGTTCTAAGAAGACACGAATAAAAAGAAAGCAAACTTGTCTTCAGCGACGCCCTCAAAGTGAGTAGGTTTATTTAAAAATATATGACGAATAAATATAAGCAGCTACAAATAATTTTTTTTCGCAGCGTACCCATAGTGGAGAGTGGAGACAACGGAACATCAAACGAAATCTGAAGAAAAAATGACTGATGAACAGCGTGACTGCCGGCACCGTCGCTCAACATGTTTGCCACTGGAAAAATCGTAATCGGAGTAATCGTACGTAATCTGAGAGAAAACAGTAAGGATCTGCATTCAGAAGGTACTTGGGGCCGTCCATATATTACGTAACGCAAATTTGAAGTATTTTGAATATACCCTGCCCTCAGTAACGCACCTGTAACGCGTGATTGAACCCTCCCATAATAATTGCGCAACGCTTGCAACACCTCCCCCCTATGTAAATACAAGACGTGAAAACAATTTATAGTTCAGTAAAACAAATATATTCATTTCATTCATTCATTCAGTTAATACTACCAATAACTTTAAATAATTTTGTTTGAAAAGAAATTAATTCGACAAAATTTTCATGTTTTAGGTATACAAAAAATGATGTATTCCCACAAATATTTTTAAAAATATAAAAAAATTTGAACGTTACATTGCTCTAATGGAATACACCCTACCCCTATTCTGCCTCTAACGTCCTCTTTAGCGTTACGTACATCATGGACGGCCCCTAACACAAGCGCCAAGTGGCGACGCAACAGCACTTTTCTCCCTTCTCTCTACTCTTTTCTATTTTATTTCTTTTGTTGTCTTCTCTTTTCGTCACCTCCTCTCCTCTTCTCTTCTCTCGTCTTTCTTCGCATTTTTCACCTTCACTATTTCTCCTCTTTACTTTCCTTTTTTCAGCTTTCGCTTTTGGTTTTTTCATTCTTAATTCTTCTATTCTCTGCTTTCTTCTCTTTTTAATTATCACATATTCCCCTTTCTCACATTTTCTCTCTTCTTTTTCCCTGTTGGTCTTTCTTTTTCCAGTGTATAACTTCTCTTTTTTCTTCTTTCTTTTTCTCTTTTCGTATTTCGCCTCTTCCCCTTTCTCACTTTTTATCTTATCTGGTATTTCATATCTTCTTATACAATTTCGTCATGTTGTATCTTATTTTGTCTTGCAGTGTCGTTTCTTGTGGTACGGAGCCAAATCGTGTTGTCAGATCGATCGACCTTTTGTATTTCCACGTCCTCTGTTGCGATGTGTCGAGGCTTGTTTCTAGGCTTGTTTGAGTCTGGTCTTGGTCTTTTTGGTCTTCGCCTTCGTCGTTTCGGATTTAATCTTGGTCTTGGTCGATTTGGTCTTGGTCGATTTGGTCTTGGTCGTTTTGGTCTTTGTCTTGCTCGTTTTGGTCTTGATCGTTTTGTTCTTGGTGGTCTTGTTCTTGCTCGTTTTGGTCTTGGTTTTGTTCGTTTTTATCTTAATCTTGATCGTTTTGGTCTTTGTCTTGGTCGTTTTGGCCGTGGTCGTTTTGTTCTTGACCTCTTGTCTTGTTCTACCGTCTGTGTCTGGATTTGACTCGTCTTGTCTGGATTGGTCCGGGCTTGTCTTTGTTGACCTGATTTTTTTCTTGTCTGGCTTTTGATATGATTTGGTCTCAATCTGGTCTTATTTGGTCTTGGTCTTGTCTTGACCGATTTATTGCCTTTGTTGATATGTTTTACTTGTCTGGCCTAGTCATGGTGTGGCCGAGTCTTGTCTGGCCTTGTACTGTCTGTCTTGTCTAGTTGGCATCTCTATTGTCTGATCTCGTGTCGTCTGACCTAGTGTTCTTCGTATTCTCTGATCTGTTTCTTAGTCGTACCGTGATGGGTTGCTGTCCTTTCTTTTTCGTTCGGAGCTTGTGATGTCTTATAGTGTCACGTGTTGTGTCTTATCGTTCACATCTTGTGTACGAGTCTTATCGTCTTATGTTGTAGGAATTGTCTTATAAGGTTTCTAGTCGTATTTCGTCGAGAGGGCCTCCAATATCATTGCATTTTGCATCGTTTTCTTTTTTCTTTCTTCCTTTCTGCATTAGTTTTTCCTTCCTTTATTTCCTTTCATTTATTTCATTTATAATTTGGAATCTTTCTTGTTCTGTTTGTCTCCTTCTTTGTTCCTTTCTTTGTTTTTGTTTCCTTTCACTTTTCAAACCTGTACAGATATATTTTCTCAATGCCATTGCATTATTTCCATTCTTTCCTTTTCACATCGTTCCTTTTGATATCTTTAAACATATTTTTTTATTTATTTTTTTAATAAACAAAATGCAGTGCAGTTTATGTAAATGTTGTGTTAAGTGTCAAACAATGTATTGTCCTGTGTTTCTAGAGAACGTGGATCATTGAAGTTTAGGCGGAGCCGCAGAATGGCAGAACTGGTGTTATTATGTTTAGTTCAATGTATGAAGTATACATTTTAGAGTGATAACGACATGTGTTGTGGGTGTCATTAAGTTATGTGGGACGTAGTTCAGTATAGTGTATGTAAATGTTAACAGTGTAAGATATAAACTCGGATATTAACTTAGATATATTGGGGTTTTTTGATATGATATCATATGTTTTAATTTTGTAGAGATTATAGAATTTGGGGTTAGATAATTATGGCAAGAATTTCAGCTTATCATCACAATATTAGTTAATTTATTTAATTTTAATTTTCTTATAGATATTGATGCTTACGAGTATATATGTTGATGCTTATATTATGTGTTTTCGAGAATTGATACAGTAATTGTTTTTACATTTTTTCGAGTATGTTGTTTTGATTTAGACAGGATTACCGGTAATATTTTTGTGCTGTGGCTTCAATATGATATACGTGTTCATATAACTACGCCCGTGAGAGAAACTGAGTTTGTGGCGTTGTTTTGTATAGTGCAGTGTACAAACGTATTAATTTTAGAGAAGTCACATGATGTGTTGTGTGGTGCAATGTACTCATATGAGTGTTCAGTTCTTTGTTTGCAAAGATTAGTGTTGTGAATTCATGTGAAGTATCGTGCTGTGTTTTAATAATGTGATACGTGTGATCGCGTATGTAGAGAAGCAAGAATACTTGGGCGTTTTGTTTTTTGTAGTGCAGTAAACAAAGTGAAACATTTACAGTGATTAAGTGAAGTGTTGTGTGGTGTAATGCACTCATATGTGATGCCATTCAGTGCAGTAATTTAAAAATATTAGTGTCGGGTGTTCATGTAAGTTTGCGTTGTGTTTTTAAATATAGTGATACGTGTTGATCGACGTATGTGAGAAGCAAAAATGGTGGCGTTGTGCTTTTTGTAGTGAGTAACAAAGTGAAAATTTTACAGTGATTCGTGATGTGTTGTGTGGTGTAATGTATTCATATAGTGATGCCAGTTAGTGCAGTGTTGAAAAATATTATGTCGTGTGTGAATGTGAAGTTTCGTGCTGTGTTTAAAATTATTTCTGATACGTGTTGATCGAAGTATGTGAGAAGAAAAAGAGTAGTAGGTGTTCGTTTTTTTGTAGTGATGTATACAAAGTGAAACTCTTACAGTGATTGTGTGATGTGTTGTGTGGTGTCAGTTACGATGTACTTTATTTCAGTGTTTGAAAATAGTAGGTTTGTGATGTTAATGCTGTGTTTTGAAATAAAACGATCATTGGAGATTAAAGTATGTGAGAAGCGCAGAAAATCAATTGTGTGCGTATGTAACGTTGTTTTTGTGCAGTGCTGTGGAAAATGAACATTTTACAGTAATCACTTGATAAGTTGTGGTATCATGTACTTATATATGAGGTACTCTTTTCAGTGTTGCAAATATTATTAATCGTGTTAATGTGAATTTATGTTTTTTTTTAAATATTGTGATATATCTTAATTGAAGTTTGTGAGAAGACCAGAAAAGCAGTTGTGTGCGTTGTGTGGTGTTGTTTTGTGAAGTGCAGTTGAAGATATGTAAATTTTTCACGTGATGAGTTATGTGGTGTAATGAACCTATATAAGTTGGTTTTGTTTTCAGTGTTTGTACATATTAGTGCGTGTGTTCATGTGAAGTTTAGTGGAGTGTTTTGAAATATAGTGATGCGTGTTTATTGTAGTATGTAAGAAGCTAAAAAGCAGTGGTGGACGTGTGAGATTTTTTTTTGTGTAGTGCAGTGTACAATTGTATATTTTACGGCGATCTCGTATTGTATTGTATGGCGTCATGTACTTATACCACATGTAATTCCGTTCAGTGTTGCAAATAATAGTGATTTGTGTTAGTGTGATGTTTTGAGTTGTGTTTTAAAGAATATGATGAGTGTTCATTCAAAAATGTGTGAGGTGCGCAATGGCAGTGCTATGTTGTGTTGTTTTTTGTAGTGAGCGTACAAAGTGTGTGTTTTACAGTGATTACGTGATGTGTTGTGTGGTGTGAAACACAGAAAAATCGTGACAGTGTTTGAGCCATAGGCCTACTGGGGAAGGAGGGCTCAATAAATTGTACTCCTAACGAGTGTATTGCCGAACCGCAAGGTCACTTGGAAGACGGCAAGCTTATTGTTACAAGAGGCTTCACGTGGCATGCAGAATATAGTCTCCAGGCCCATTCTCAATGCAAACGCAAACATAAGAATAACGCATATCCGTAAACATTGTTATAAGTAATAGACTGAACTTTTCACAATTTCTAACAAACGTAAACAAAATAAGAGTATGGTGTGCGACACATTTAAGTGTCTATTGGTTAGCTGAGAGCATTTTCTAGGTATGGACTGTCTCCATGGACCAATGGCGTTATTTAGTTTATTGACTTCGCTATTTCGATTCTCGGTATTTAATTAACGTACTGTGATTGAATCGCGATCCACGTAGGTGATTTTTTTAATGGAATTTGAACCAAGCGGTTTGGTTTGAACTGGAGATGGATGCATGGTAGGAGGTAGAATTAAAACATGTCATGGACTTCTTTAAAATTCATAATACATTAATAATAAAGGCCAACGACAGAAAACCTGAAAAATATAACAAAAGCGCAAGATTCGATTTTGGAATCAATTCCATCAAGAAACGAATTTCAAATCCACAGAAATCGAAAGAGCAGAGTCGATTCCGGAATCGAATTGGAAGGATCGGAACGTCCCTATTGTACGAAAGAGCGCCAAGGAGGAGCCCTAAGTCCCTACCGGCATATAATTCCAGGTTATTTCCGCCATGCATGTTCAAGAAAAGTTGTCAGAGTGTAATTATAATTTGAGTTAGTCCAACAGTGCGCTGCACTGTTCCGAGGGTGGCCTCTGTGAAAATTAGAATTCGGTAAATGATATTCTCAAATTGTGTTGAACCAGTACATTACAAATTTTCGTCATAACATGGACCAAATTTAAATATTGTCGGAAAGTGTGGTTAAGATAGAAAACGTAAATAAATTTTAAACAAGTGCCTTTTTTTTTTCAAATTAAGTATTTAGTAAAGAGTAAAAGTATACTGTTTTAAGGTTCTGAAATTCTAGATCATTGTAAGAATACTATAAAAGATTATTAGCATTATATAAATTTTCATGAGTTTTATTTTTACTCACATTCAACATGTAAGTATTCTGTTTAGTAGTGATGCAGTTATCTTGCTTATACAGTGCATATACTTACTAATATGTTATATTGAAAAAGTGATGAATATCTTATTCAGCACTAGACGTAACACAGATATGGTGCACTGAATGTTTACTACAAATTTGTGCCTATTTAAGGTAAAACCGGAACCTGATGATGATCCTGCGGAGGTTGTATTCTCTTTCACAGTGAGTAGAATATGTATTCTCATTACAATTACTAACTATGAGAAGTAAAGGCTAATTTTCTTTCCAGACATTTTTAGCAAGTTAAGCAAGTTTTTGTGCCATAAAAAGGTTGTCTAGCTAAACAAAATTGTGAGAGATGTAATTTTATTTGAGTACTCTTCATATTTTCTGTAATCCTTCGATTGAGAAGTGTGCTTTACAATGGGAATATCAGAAATAGGGAAATGTAGAAGAGAGAATATTTTTGAGCAGATGTTTTGAGAATATTCCATTTTGTACTTTTCTTCTTATGTGTGTTAAATTTCATGCTCATGGTGATGTCTTTGCTCTTAATAAGGACACTCGTTTCAAAATGTCGTCTTTTTTGTGTGTCAGCTGTTTTATGATTTTTAACAAGCTTGCTGGATTGTGGTTTTAAGATGTTTTGAATAAGAGTTGCTAAACATTGAACTTGACTGGATACTTTGTTTAAAAATGCATACGATAATGGTTGCTGCTAAGTAAAGTGATCTCTAATCAATAATGTTTAATTCAAAACAGTGTTTTGCTCATTGACTTGAAGACAATTTTAAAGCGGTGTCATTTACCAATTGTATGGAATAACAAATTACTAAATCCCATTAAATTACAAGTTAAATAATTGAAGGAAAAATCTATTAAAACTACTTAAATTAGGTATGCATTATTTTAAGAATAATAAAGTTAATACTGTTAATATTACTATATAACATTACATTTCAGATTAAGAATTTATTTAAAATGATGTTACATTATAATGCTGTGGTAATTTCATTAACTTAAGTTTAACACATGAGCAAAAACTGTTCCTTGGAAATCATTGTTTTTGAAGTGAAAATTGCATCATGGGACTACCAATTTTTCCATTATTATCAGCCCCCAGACTGTAAGAGTAACCATTTCAAAATTATTTAGAGTTGAGACTAAATTGTAAAGACACTCAACCTGACACTAAATTAATGATGAACCTTTGTTTCTGTCATTTCCTTCATTTTTACATAGACTTCAGTTTTTGTACTTCCCTGATTACCCATGCTATCGATGAATAGAGATAGCCAGCTTCCAACTATCAGTATACTTGGCTCCCATCTTTTCTGTTGTAACGATGTAAAGAATGTAGGACTTCACATACACAACTTTATGCAAGTAGGTAAGATTCACCAAAAAGTCTTCTCAGCATTCGTTCTCCAAAACCCATATGAGGTCATCTACCTATCAACACACACATGATCTAATAACTTTATTTGTGAAGCCTCATTTCAATTTCTTTGTGTGTATGTGTTTTTAATTTAATCTCTCTGACTTATAAGCTCAGGAACAACGGAGTTGCAAATCACTCAAAACCTTCCATGCGTTTCATTTTAGAGTTGTGTAAGTATATTCCTATATCTGGATACTACAAACACAAATATTCTCTCTGTTTGAAAAAGAAGAGTATTGCATATCCTCTTGCTTCTTCATAGAATCTTGTAATTTTATTCCAGTTCCCTTCAAAGGCACATTGAAAACCTTTAAAATGTTGGAGCTAGAATGAGCATGTTCTTCATTTTCTCTATGCATAACTCGGCCAACACTGTCATACAGGAAGTCTTATACTGTCACTCTAATAAAAACTGGAAGTCAGTCCTATGTATGTTGAGCTAATTAGAAACTGTAGAAAGTTTAACACTCAATTGTGGAGCCTGTATTAAGGAAAGAAATGGAGGTTTTTTACGTATATGCTTTCCTCATTTACGCACAATTTTTACAAAAAATAATAATGCTGCCTTTATTACCTCTATCCTTTGTTCTTTTTCCAAATCATATTTCCCAATCAAACCCAGAGAAAACAAATTAGTCCCAAAATGTGTTGTTGTGTCAGTTTATAAAACAATTGTATTTTTTCATTTTTATTTTACAGTAGATCTTGCCTATATATACAGTAATCATAAGTTATTTTTAGCAACACACATTTCAAGCTTCTGGTCAATTTATTAGTGGCATTTGCCCATAGCAACAACTGTAAAGTAGTGTACTGCTTTTGTTCGTAGGAAAGAGACGAGCAGAGCTCCTTGAAGAGAGAATGAAGATGGAAGATGAAGAGGAGGTAGCTTGACTATTGAGTCTTTGACATCTTGGAATATAAGTGTTACATTTGTAATCAAATCTTGCAAATGTTAATTAGGCCTGATGTACCATTTCATCTGTATTTTCACATTGTTCTGGTCCATGTGAACAGGCACCATACAATGCAGTAATCTAAAAAATGAATTAGAAGTAGCTATATTACCAATATTAATCAGATTAATATGAATGTCTCCTTTTCTGACCGAAATAGTGGAAATATAGCAGGGAAGTGAAAATAGTTTGGTGGGTAAAGTTTTTTGAAGCTGTGTAATTTTCCAAGATTTCTCAGCGTTAAAGAAATTTGATGTGTTATATTTTCTCATTGCTTATGTACTTTTTATATTTGTGTTAATATGTATAGTGTGGTGGGAACTCCCTTTGTGAGTTCAGCTGCAATTTTAGAAAAGTGTTGGTTGACGGGTATGGCCACGTTTTCTGGATTACTTGCTTCTCTTTCAAGATCCTTTATAACAACTTTCTCTACTAAGTATCGAGATGTAGCCGTATTTTTTATGATTTTCCACAATGCTTTAGTTTGTTACTTGCGTTCAAAAATATCCTTATTATTTTTCGATATTTTTGCCTGCACTATTACTTTTCTTAAAATTGTTTTGTATTCTAGGAAGTAGACATGGAAACCAGGTGATACATTGTGATGTTTAAAATGAAGTAAAGCGTGCATGTGTGTGACACAATGTTCTAATTCCTTTTTTTTTTTTTTTTTTTTTAGAGGAAAGCCTGTGTTAAAGTGAAATGAAATGGATTATATTTTAATTGTGTCAACAGCAGTTATAGACCGTGTCCCATGATTCCTTCGGCAAGTAGTTCTAAATAATTTTTGTTAATTTTAGTGAATCTTTGCACATGCGTGCATAATTTGTGTCAGTGTTCATGTTATTAGTAATTGTAGAATGTGTGCATGTGGCACTGTAACCTGATTAGAAATATTCATTTCATACCTAGTTGTGCTTTTGTTAATTATAATTTGATCTATTGCTTTTTGAGTATTCTGTGAGCACTTCACTGTAATATGTAAATTAAAGAATGCAGTAAAATGGGTGCGGCTATGGTTAACATTAGTGTATCTGGCTGTTATACCCGAGTTGGCGGTTCAAACCCGATCGTCATATTTATCCCAATATTTATGATCACTGATAAAACCAAAACTGATAGTCCGCTAAAATATCCATTAAAATGGACTCTAGCATTTTATTGGCAGTTGCTATGGACGCGCTCGTAAAGATTGTTTAGATGATAAGAATTTAGCCATACCAAACGTTCAATTGGCAAAATAGTTTTTTCCTATCTTCTCTATTATCTTAGTCTTTCATGATGTAATAAAGATAAAAATGTGTGAGAGTTGCGATCCACTTGCAGGAGCTGCAACCACTAGTCGGTGTGTTTCTGGATCCTGAGGAGGTTCCCAAGAGGAGAGTGAAGCAGCCAGACGACTGGGTAAAGAGTATTTGAAAACACGGTTGCTGCATAAAGAGATACGTCATGATAATGACGATGTCTGAATTCACTATCTTCAGTGGAAAACTGGACAATTTAACTCATTGCAGAGACCATTTCGTGAAAATGAAACTAGGTTTTCTAGAGACCCATGAAATGTATGGCGGCCCTGTTGACGGAAATCTTTGGAAGATGCCAGAAATCCAATTTTGCTAGAACTTGCTAAGCAGACTTCTTCGGAGGAAGCGACATTACCATCACATGGCGGCTTGTGAATTACGTCACAGTAATAAAGGAGAATAAGTTATGGTAAACAGATATTGGTCACTATAGGAAGTCTACTGCTAGTCAGGACAAGGTGTTCAGTCGAAATTTAGCGCGCACCTCACCTCACTTTGTACCCTAGTTGTCGCTTCCCTTCTCAATTCGAATTGAGGCGTCGGTCTTCGCGAATGCACCTTGACTGTCCAACGCGTAATTTCCAAACCAGTTTCAATCCCAAAAACGTCTTCCGCTATCTAAGAGCGTGACAATCCTTTCACTTTGCCAGCACTACCGGCTAGTGCCAGTATTATCCGGATGTCCGAAAGTAACCGTTCGTAAAGATGTATCCAAACTGTGTGTGGCTAAAGTGTGAATTTACGCCTACTTTGTCCTTAGCCGTTTTAGTTTTGAAACCATGCTGTCTGTGGGCACGTGAACAAGCTAGGGGCAAACAGTATCACAGAAAATGATATCCATTGATGGAATCGATCGGGCTGATATCGCGGTTTTTGAATTTGAACTTTAATTTTTTATAATTTCTCGAAAATGGCTTCATTTGTTTGAATTTTTTCTCAGATAAGGCAAAATACGCACACGAAAAGCCCTACATACGATTTTCGTGAAAATCTGAGTTTTTGAAAATTGAAAAGTTAAAATTGTCTTTCTCGTCTTCGTTAAACTACGATATTTAACATGATTTTGGCTAGTTAGATCTGATCATCCAAATTATATCTTAAATCAGGTCATGTAGAACGTTTTCAGAATTAGTACAGTGTTGCATGGTAAATGATAAGTTTAGACAATTTCAGAAAAACGCACACTTTCTATTTCCGTTCAACTATTGTCACTTTCGTAATGTTCAAAAGCCACAAATGCGAGAAAATGTGTTTTTGTAGCCCCGACGAGTTACTGTGTTGTATTTACTTTTCCATTATATTATTAAATTGTATGTGGGCATTGAGATCGTAACGACATTACAATACCCACTGTGGCTTTACCATTGGTCCGGTGAAAATGAATGAGCACATGAACGACTCGAGTTATTGTGATTTCACTAATTGTTTGTTTATCTGCTTCAGGACCCTTTGGCCTTGGGCACTGAAATTGTTCGTTGTAAAGTGAGACGTCTGCTGGTGAGTATTACGAAACAATGGTCTTACGTGCCAGTTCCATTGTTGCATGTACTATTTCAATAGTTTTATTCCATAACTGTCAGTGGAAAATACGCGTTTGCTTTTAGATAGGCTACTGAAGGCGAGTGGTCGTACAGGCGGACGGATAGACGCACGGACGGAGGACGAGCGGACGAATATTGAAATACAATGGTTTCTTTTATATTAATAACAGGCGAAACAATCTGGTAATAAGCTTGACCGTTAGAAAGGCATTTCTATTAGAATCGCGGGTAGACACTCGTGTTGTGTGTATGTGAATAAGTGATTAAAATCAGTCAATGCCGTGACCCTGAGGTTGCTAATTTGTCGTCCTCTCATGCAGAGCACATTCATACGAATTATGACTATCACGGATTTCTTGTATAATTGAGTACAATTCCTTGAGGAAAGCTGATGCCCTTTTTAATTTCTCACCTTTCGAAATAGAGAAGGGAAAGTATTGCAATGATGCGCTGGAAAATGAATTTTGACAGAAAAGCCCATATTACCGTGTGTTTGTAATGAAAAATTAATGAATAAATTAATCAAGTTTCTTCCTGTATATAGTAAATTACTGCCTCTAACCCGAGTAGTCAGAATCAATGTTTGTGGGTCCTTGATTCCGATTGATTTACCACAAAGTTCAGCTCGTCTTCGATCAACGCTAGGACAAAACAGTCCAGTTAATTTTTGTCCAAAATGTACGATAGATTTAAGGGAATAATGGACTCTCATAACGTGAAATGGATATTTTTTTACATGAAGCCTCAAACCCTTTTTCAATGTTTCGAAAATGGCTCTAAATCTTTCGATTAAATGTTCCCATCAGATAGCGCAAAAGATGCTGTAAGGGCTACGTAAATTCCATTTGCGCTGAAATTCTCAAAAATCGCTCAAGTTCCAAATGTTTTCGGCGCCTTCCTACAACTACAATAATGAATATTGACATTTTTGTCCTTAATAAAATCTCTTCATGAAAACGCCATGAAATCAAATCAATTTTAATTTTTCAAAAAAATGTGTAGTTTTTGTATAATTTTGAGTAAAACGTAGTCGCTTTGTAAACCACTTTAATTATTATTTACTTTGCTGTCCGGGTGACGCCGTGTCCATGATTCCGGCCGCGGAAACCTACGCTCTCGCTTTAATTGTTGTATCAAATACTGCTCCAAATTGTTTTCTTTAAATTTTCCTCGTATTTAGCACAAAAAAAAACGCAACGCCAAAGGGGTTTTGGAAATGAAATGCAATAAAATGCTTAAGTGCGTACCAAACGATCAACACGACGCACATAGCACATGCGTGCAACTTGAGCAAACTGCGTGCGGCTAATTCTTGAAATAACCATATCTAAGGCGTTACCTAAAACACCCACGTGCACATTCTTACCCACACCTTACTAGAGACAGCCAACGTATCGTGAATTATATTTATGAGTACATGTGCTTTAATTAATGTCATACAAAGTTTCTAGAAAACTCGACTGTTTTGTGTGAAAATAGCTCAAAATTCCGCATTTTCAGAAACGCTCAACGCCTTTTTTAAAAAATTGAAAGGTTCCAAGTTGTTTTATCTAACCTTTGGATCGGTTAGTGCTAATTGCACTCATTAATATGTCGAGAAGTTTATTTAGGGGTATTTGTATTTGTTTTTTCAACAATTATCATGTAATTTATTTGAATGATGTCTCACTTTCATTAACATGCACATTCCCTGCAATTTGTGAACACTAGTATTTGTGAGTAAAGTACTTCTAGCTTCTATGACTTTATGTGAAGTTTTCGAAAACAAAAATTTTCTGTGAAAAAACTCCAAATTTTGAAATTTCAAAAGCGCTTAAACGCATTGCTTTTAAAACTTCTCCAAATTTTTCAAGAAAAATTGCAATTAAAGACGAAGTTTTATTGTTCTTTAATTCCCAGAAAATAATATTTCCGTTCTATTAATAAAAACCGAAAAATTAATTTAAAAAATTGCATTCTGCAGCGATAGATGACGGCTGAAGAGTAGGTGGTAAGTGCGTATAGCTAGTGAGACGAAGGAAATAGAAAACTAATACGCGAAAGTCTGTGCCATTCTGTAGCACAAGTAGTTCAAATGGAAGATTTCGTGCTAACAAAGTAATTCTTTGTACAGGTGGAGAATGCGACACAACAGGTGACGAACAACCCGTCCGTGCAAGAACTTGTCGAAAGTGGGCGTGAACTTGGGGTTGAGCAGGAAGAGGAAGGTGGTAATAGGCAGGTACAGATCCAAAGCTCTGAGACGCTTATCAATGCTCTCACTGCCAAAAGAGTTTTACATTCAGAAATAAGTTACTTGCGCACATGACAAGTCACAGCGGCGAGGTCGTCATTAGTGTTCCGTTTGCCAAAAGAATTTCACAGACAACAGGGTTTAGTTAGACATATGGGCGATCCACAGCCTAAACGCCCTCATCAATTTTCGTTTGCCAAAAGAGTTTCACAGAGACCGGTCATTTAGTTAAACACATGCGGATCCACAGCGGTGAGCGCCTCCATAATTGTCCCGTCTGCCGAAGAGTTTTACTGTAAGAGATAGTTTATTAGGCACATGCGCATCCACAACGGTGAACGCCCTTATAAATGTTCCATTTGCCAAAGAGTTCACTCGAGAGTCATTTAGTTACACACATGCGAGACCCACAGCGTGAACGTCCTCATAAGTGTCCCGCTGCCGAAAGAGTTCACACAGACGCAGCAATTTAGTTAGTCAATGCGTATCCACAGCGCTGAACGCCCCCATAAATGTTCCGTCTGCGAAAAAAGTTCACAGAGACCGTTCATTTAGTTACACACATGCGGATCCACAGCCTTGAACGCCTCATCAATGTCACGTCTGCCAAAATAGATTCACAGACAGAGGTAATTTAGTTGACATATGCGGATCCACAGCGTGAGCGCCCTCACAATGTCCCGTCTGCCGAAAGAGTTTTACTGTAAGAGATATTAGTTAGCACATGCGCATCCACAACGATAAAATTAAGAATACTTAGTCTGCCAGAAGAGATTAACAAAGAAAAGTAATTTAGTTAACCGCGTTTTAACAAAGGAGCGAACGCTTCAAAAGTTTCCCACAGAGCAGTTCAGTTGATCACATGCGGATCTCTAGCGGGGAACCCCTCCCTGCTTAATCGAAGAAGCCTTTCGTGCTGCGAGTTTTATTTCCCTACATGCTAGTTGAAGGAAATGTTTGCAAAGGAGATAGCTAACATGCACCCGTACGATGGAACGCCCATCGGAAAAGCTTAAAACGATGTAGTTGCGTTGCACACGTTACAATACGAAGTGTAGAACGTGGCGAAAACAGGTTTTGCCGGAGATGTCATTTAATTCGCCCCGTATCAGTCCACAGCAAGGAATGTGTGTGTGTGGCGTCTGTGGGAAGTTATGTAATTCTTCTCGAGTGGTTTTACAACGAGAGTGCCACCATCAAATCGGTTAATAAACGGGCCATTTTAATGTGCTGCGTTGCTATTTCTAGTTTTTTTTTAACATTTTACGCAGAAAAGAACTTTTTCTGGTGTTCTTTTTTGTAAAGTTGTGGCCGTCAGGAATTGTATGCTGCCTTCGTTCCCAGCAGTCGCTGTTGGTAAACAGACTATCTTCCTGGCCGCACAGTGCCTCCGCAACTCGTCTCTCACGTGCTTTTGGACTCTCCGATTATTGTGAGCCTCGTACGCTAAGCGGGAGTTTAAATGTTCGCCACCGTGCATGGATGAAAAACCCACAGTTGCATTTAATCTTGAAGTAGTCAATGGTTATTTTCCAATAAATAATAATACGGGTTTTCATTATTAATAAAATGTACTGAAGTTCAATTTCAGCCCGAGTAAAAAGAAACATTACTAAAATTTGAAATTAATATGCACATAGCGAGATGAAAAATAATGTGAAATATGCGTTTTAGAACTTTTACATAACTTAAGCAATATGTTGAAAACTGCGCGCCCTAAAATGTAATGTTGAACAATATTTTCAGATTTATTAATTTGTTCTTAATTTTTCTTTTTTCTGTACTTCTTTTTAAAAAATTAATAAAGTAGATACATCAAATGAAAGAGCATCACACTTTGTTCTTTAAAGTCACAAAATATTACAATTCTCTTACAATTAACACACGAGTTAAAAATATTCACTTTAGCAATGCGAGCATTTTATCGAAAATTTTCAAAATTAATATAATCTCAAAAAAACATGTTTCATGTATTTGCTTATACTCTTCACAGAAAAAAAGTTTCACAATCTGGGATGTCAAGTCAAATTCTCCGTAAGTTTCTGCAATTTCACGTGGAATGATCCAAATGTTCTTTAGTATATATACAATTAAATGTACTTTATGTATGTTAATGATATTGTACATTCTTGTAATCTCATGCAAAATACTTGTAATGGTGTAAGATCTTGATCTGTATTGTGTGTTAAATGTATTAAAGTTATAAGTATTAATCACTGCCAATGTCCGCTTTCCAAAGGCACAACACAGGTCGCCAAAATGAGCATCTTTTCTGGCAGTACATTTGAATGTCGCTGGCCACTATCGATTACGTAAAAAAGTTTCACCAGATTTGGAAAAGCAAATAATTCTTTGTTCCTAAAAGGGCTGGTTATAACCATCAGGAATATTTCCTGCCCCTGGAAAACTCTTTACAATTCCATCAGCATCATTCATCATCTATCACCTCTCACTCAACTTCATTTTATTCTATATCCTCGGCTAATCCGGGATTTTCAGTGGATTTTTTAATATTTTCCTGATAAGATTTTTAATGTCTCAGTCAAGAAAATATTAAAGCCAGAATAATAGTAATTGGCATCTCTCAATTCTCCAGGAGAAAGTAAAAAGTTACAATATTTTCTCAACTAATACAAATTGATCCAAAGTTATGTTATAATAATTTTTAATAAGTTAAACTAAGGGATATGTAGTTTAATTAGCCTCTGAAAATTTTTCCTAACCTATTTCTAACGATTCTCTAACAAAGTCCTGATTTTTCCACCTTTTCCCGAAAGTGACCACCGTCATTTCGTTTTCTTCTGTTTTTAAAAGAAAATAACATTAGCACTAGACTGCAAGTTAAGTTATATAATGCAAG
>BOPP01000608.1:3986-26100 GCA_017312745.1 Gryllus bimaculatus | reverse complement strand
TCCTCTTCCCCGCCCCGCCTGTCCGCGCTCGCGCGGGCCTGCGCGCGAGTGGATGGAGTCGGGGTGGGGGCGTGGATCGATTGCGGCCATTTACGGTCGCCGCGCCGCGTCAATACACAACGCACGCGCGGCCGGGCGCTTCGGCACGCGTGCCATCGATCCGTGCGTGCTATGTGTGCCCTAAGGCCGGAAAGAGCCCGGATCGCCGGGCGCGGGGGGAGGGGCGGGGCGGCGGCCGGCGCGGGGCGAGGCGTAGCGGCGGCGCGGGCAGGGCGGCGCGCGGGCGGCGAGGCGTGTCGTGGGAGGGCGGCGGCCGCGCGGCGCCCGCGGCGGAGGGCGTTTGCTGACCGGATGTTGCCGATGGTGAAGCGATACGCCGCTGGCGGACAGATTGATGAAGAAGCGGTGCGGAGATGGGAGTGCGGCATGATTGCATCTGAGTACTCTGTGCCAACCAATGTATATAATTACCAGCTGCGTGCCGCTATCGCTACCGAACACTTTAAACTGTCTTTAAAAGGCGTTTTCCTGTGCTGGAAAATAAGTTTATGTTTTCATCCGCGCGTGTAGTGACGTTGCAAGATTATGACAGAATAAAATTAAATAATTAAGATACAAAAAAATGTGCGGGACGCAACTCCATTTGGCGGATGTTCTTCTGACGCTTCGCGCACCACCAACCCTCCCCCAAAATAAAAGAAGTGGAGAATTAAACTGTACGTCCTCAGAACCAGTTATTGATGAATAGTACTTTCTTTCAGACTATTATCAGGTGGCTTTTAAGAAAATTATGAACGCATGAGCAGTTCCTTGTCTACTGTGTACCGCTTTTCATTCGCTATAGATTTATATTAGAAAATTAAAAGATTGTTTTCAGTCCGCCGAAGGACCCAGAGTAGCGTCATGGCGGAACGAGAAAGAATGACATTTTGGAGACAAAGACGAAGAAGATTAGATGCCATTGATCGATTAATTTATTTGACTAGTGATTCCCGCGCGTCAAATTGCTCGTTATTCGCGTAAGTTTAGTGTTATGTTTTGTGCGAGAGCTTGCGGTGATCTTCCCCACGCTGGATCTGTCAGTCTTGCGTCGAACTTTCGGACGGGCATATGGGTTTTATTCCCCCAACTAAGTATCCTCCAATCTCCCGACTGGTCTTCCAACTTGTGTTGAAGTGCATGAAGTGTGTAGTGTGTTGCAAGTGGGGGGGTGAAATGAGAACTATGGAGAGAAAGAAAGATCCCCGGCTCCCCATCTGATAGCCAGTTTGTTAGTGTGCTGCTCCGGCCTTCGCCTGGGGTTGCATAGGAAAAACCACGTAATAACGTACCAATCACACGCGACGGCCGCAAAAATTCTTATTCAGGATGTGACGGGAATTAGACCCCTAGTGTCAAATGGTGTACAGCCCCCGTCGAAAATTTGAGAATGTTCTCGGTCAGAGGTTCTGCCAGGTGGCATTTAATTGATGCCCTGAGGCTACCCTATGCCCCGGTTCGATGCCGGTGTTTTAAATTCAATGTATCAATGAAATGATTTTAAAATTTAATTATGACATGAAATCCATATCTATAACCCAGTTGCCCTTTGTTTTGTAGAACCTATTTTATAAAACAAATGCATTAAAACAACTATTATTATTGCAGTATCCCGGCTTCTGATTGATCGGAAAATTAGAAAAAAAAATGTTACACAAGAATCTTTGTTGTCTAAATTATTCAACAGGAAACGTAAGGAAATAAAGGCATCTCCCATACTGAATATTAAAAGAAAACAGGTTTTTGCATGCTAACGTAAATGTGACTTATTTATTACCACAAGCAGCGGCTAACAGAAGTAGTCCCAGTAATAAATTCCTCGAATTCATGAATCTGAATTAAGAAACATGTTAGTAATTTTAATGCGCAATGGGAAACAATATGTAAATTTGAGTATACATGATGCGCGGTGCCTTATCATTAGCTGATGGTCTACCTATGGTGTGTATTCTTTCATGGAATTAAAAATCATTGTTATTATGAAACTTATATACGTTGCATCCCACCCCCGACTTAGAAGGAGAGACGTGTGTTGGCATCTCCTTACACTTTCATTTCAGTAAACTTCGTTATTTTAAAGGCTTCGTATTAATTGTGCATGGCATAAACCTTAACTTACGCAGGAGAGACTCACCAAATTCAAAATTATATCCAGCCAGTTAAACAATAAAAAAGTACAAAATATTTTAGCAATCCACTTTGATTCAAAAATAAACCCAAGGCACAACAATGTCGAAAGTGTCATCATGTAGGATACGTTGGTATAGTTCCGGCCGAATCTCGAAAAATTGTCAAGGAAACCTCACTTCTTATTCGTGAAGTGGGAAAAGCAGAGACGACCCTGGCAGAGACTCAACGAGCCGCGCGGAGCCTGGGGTGGGATGGATGCGTGGGTGGGGCGGCTAGCAGCACCTTCAGGCGCAGCGCCACCCTGGCGGAGATTGTCGAGGGCGGAGCAGCCGTGCGGCCAGAGCGCTCGCGGGCCGAGGGGGGCGTGCAGCGGAGCGTGCGTTGCAAGTGCAGTGGGGTGGCCGGTTCGGGCGCGGGCCTGGGTGCTCTCCCGCACGCCCAGCCCATCCGTCAGCACAGCTCTCACAGCCCACGCCCCCACACTTCCAGGCCTCAGTCCAATGCCCACGACACATTCCACTCCGACCCCCTCGCAAAAAAGCACACTGCGCGCCCTACAGTTCCTCCATGACCACCAAACAAACACCACAACACGACGCACCACCCAACACGACGACCACCGACACGACGACCCACGGCACGACGACCACCGACACGGGACGACCACCGACACGACGACCACGACACACGACCCACCGACACGACGACCACCGATCACGACGACCCCGGCACGACGACCACCCACACGACCGACCACCCGACACGACGATCCACCAACACGACGACCCACCAACACGACGACCACCCGACACCGACGACTACCGCATACGACGAACCACCGGATCGACGACCACCGACCACGACGACACTTCCCGCAACGACGACCTCCGGCACCGGGCATACCTCCGACACCCGGCCACGTGACACTTTCTAGAGCCATTCGCCACTCACTATCACCCATCACCATCACGACACCACACAGCCAGAATCAGTACACCACAACCACCGACGACCAATCCACGACCTCCGACAACCACGACCAGCGACATCATGGGTCAGTAACATGACAACCACGACTTCAGTGCGACCACCTCGACAAACGAACAACACCACAACCCACCAATACGGCGGACCGGAGAGTTAATCACGACAACCGACACCAAAGCCATCACTCTTCCCTCGCATCCCATCTTAGCCAGCACCGGGCCTCATCTTTGCGCCACGGTCGCCGTCTTCATATCCCCCGCCGCGATAATCGTCTTCCGTGCGTCAACCGCCCACAGCCTGCCTCGAATACCGCAGGGCCCGAACCCCTGCTGCCGAGTTTCAGCTGGGCGCCGGTCCGGTCCGCCATCCCCCCGACCCTCCTCCCGCTGCGATGAGCTCCAGTCGCAGCAGCTAGGTCGCACGGGCCCCACTGCGCTTGCGGGCTGACACGCAACTTCCGCACCGCCTCCGCCTCTGCACAGCCCTCCCCCGACATGCGCAGCCTTTCAGGTGCATCGGTTTTGTAATGGATAACTAATAGGGGCTGATGCCTACACACCCGGCAACGAGTGCCTGCCCCGGCGCGCCCCCGGGCCATGTCCGAGGAGGTTGTGCAGAGCGAGCGCGTGCGAAAGGTGCGTGTCACCGCAACCGCAGCCCCGCGACAGGCTGCCTGCACTGGAGCTCATCGCACGGCGGAGGCAGGGTCGGGATGCGCCGACGGGACACGGCGCCCAGTAACTCGCAGCAGGGGTCCGCCCTGGCGTATTCGAGCCAGGCTGTGTTAGCTGGTACGCAAAGCGATTATCGCGCGGATATGAGACGGCACCGTGGCTGCAAAGATAGGCTGCTGGCTAAGATGGGTGCAGAGGTGAAAGTATGCTTTGTGTCGGTTGTCCTGATATCCCGTCGCCGTATTTGGTGGTTGTTGTTGTCGTTTGTCGAGCGTGTCCACTGAAGTCGGCGGTCATGTTACTGACCATGATGTCGTGGTCGTGGTTGTCGGAAGTCGTGCATTGTTCGTCGGTCGTTGTGGGACTGATCTGGCTGTTGTGATCGTGATGTGATGGTGATATGAGTCGAGCTTCTAGAAGTGTCCCAGTGCCCGTTTCGGAGGTTGCCGGCCCGAGTCGTCGTGCCGGTCGTCGTGTCGTGGTCGTTCCCTATCCGGTTCGTCTATCGTAGCTCGTTCCCGTGGTCGTCGTGTGGTGTCGCGTGTGTGGTCTCGTTCTGGTCGTCGTGTGGTCGATCGTGTCCGTGGTCCGCTCCGTTCCGTGGTCTCCGTGTCGGCCGTCGTCTAAAACACTGTCGTGTCGTCGTGTCGGTGGTTCTCTTCGGTGGCGTCGGCTGGTCGTCGTGTCGGTGCTCTCGTGTGTGGTTCGTCGTGTCTTGGTTTGTTGGTGGTCATGAGACTGCGGCCAACAGTTGCTTTTGCATAGGGGTCGCAGTGGGCAATGGTGTCTGGCATGACTGAGCCGAAGGTGGCGGGGCTGTGAGATCTGTGCTGACGCAAATGGTGCAGTGGCGAACACCAGCCCCGCGCGCACGCCACCCACTCACTTGCAAACACGCTCCTCACGCTCCTCAGCGCGGCGAGCGCTCCTGCCGCACGCTCTCGCCCTTCACAATCTCCGCCAGGGTCGCTGCGCTGCAAGCTGCTCCCGTCCACCACGCACCATCCCACCCCACTCGCGGGCTCGTTGAGCTCTGCCACTCTGGCCTTCCCACTCAGCAAAAAGTGACGTGTCCATCTCGACAATTTTTCAATTCGCCGAACTATAATCACGTACCTAATGATCCCTTCACAATTGTTTCATTGGTTATTTTTACATCAATGATTCTAAAATATTTTACTTTTTATGTTTATACTGCTGGATATAATTTGTGAATTGATTCTGCGTAAGTTATGTTATGCCTCACAATAATACAACCTTAAAATAAAAATTTAATAAATGAAAGTAAGAATGCCAACACGTCTTCTCCTCAGTCGGGACGCAGTAAGAAGTTTATAAAACATGAATTTTTAATTCCAGAAAGAATACAACAAGAACCATCAGCTAATATTAAGCCACCGCTATCAGTATACTCAAATTTAACATATAATATAACCTTTCCATTGCCATTAATAATGTACAACACGTTCTAATTCAATCATGAATTCGAGGAATTTATTCTGACTACTTCTTAGTTCACCCTGCTTGGTAATAAATAATCACAGTACTGTTACATCTAAAACCTCGTTTTCTTTTCAAATTATCCTATTCCCTTCGAGAGGCTTAGTTTCCCTACTTCGTTGAAAATTAAAAAACATTCTTGTGTACATTTTTCTTCTTAATTTTCCGCATCATCAGAAGCCGGGATACTCAATAATAAAGTTGTTAAATGCATTTTTATTCAAAAATATTTAACAAAACAAGCAATGTTATTGATATTATTCAGTCATAATTAAATGTTTAAAATCATTTCATGAACATTGAATTTACCGCATCGACCGGCATAGGTAGCTCAGGCATCAAATTATGCCACTGCAGAACCTCTGACCTAGACATCAAATTTCGACGGTGTGCGTACCACATTGACACTAGGTCTAATTCCTCACAATCTGAATTAAGAAATTTCGCCTCTGCTTGATTGGTAGTTTACGTGGTTTTTCCTATCAACCCCAGGCGAAGGCCGGAGCACACCCTAAACAAACTGGCTACAGACGGCGATCCGATCTTTCCTCTCTCCAATCATCTCCACCCCCCCCACTTGCACCCACAACACTTATGTGCACTTCAACACAGATTGAAGACATCTGGAATGAGAACTTATTGGGGAAAAACCCATATGCCGTCGAAAGTTTCGACGCAAGGAACTGACAATCCAGCGTGGAAAAGATCACCGCAAGCTCTCGCACAAAACAAACCACTAAACTTACGCGAATAACGAGCATTGACGCCGGGCATCACTATCAATAAATTAATCACATGGCATCTAATTCTTCTTCTTCTTTTGTCTCCAACAATTCATTTTCTCTGTCCCATACGCTACTCTGTCTTCGCGACTGAAAACACTTTATTGCAATAATAAATCTATACGAATGAAACGTACACATTAAACAAGAACTCTCATCGTTCATATTTCTTTAAAAACCACCCTGATAATAGTCTGAAAGAAGAGTACTATTCATAATAACCGTTCGAGGACAGTTACAAAGTTTAAATTCTCCAACTCTTTATTTTTTGAGGTTGGTGGTTCCAGAGCGTCAGAATAATCCCCAAATGATTGCCGTCCGCCACATTTTGTATCTTAATTATTTAATTTTATTTGTCAATAATCCTGTCACTACACACGCGCGATGAAAAATAAAACTTATTTTCCACACCAGGGAAAACCTTTTTAAAAGACAGTTTAAAGTTTCGCAGCGATTAGCGCACGCAGCTGGCAATATATAATGGTTTGGCAAACAGATACTCAGATGCCATCATCCCGCCACTCCCATCTCACGCCACCGCTTCCTTCATCACTCTGTCCGCAGCGGCGTATCGCTCCACCATCGCAACCATCCGGGTCACAAACGCCCTTCCCCCGGCCCCGCCCCGCCCGCCCCCACGCACGCCTCGCCCGCCCCGCGCGCCCCCCTGTCTCCCGCCCGCCTCGCCTGCCCCGCCCCGCCCCCCCCGCCCCCCCCGCCCCGCCGCATCCGCTCTCCGCCTTCGCCCACATAGCACGCACGATTGCACGCGTGCCCGCCGCGCCCGCGCCGTTGCGTTTGTGTAGACCGGCGCGCGCCGTAAATGGCCGCATCATCACCCCCCACCCCCATCCCCCACCCTCGGGCGCGCGAGCCCGGCAGAGGCGCGGGACAGGACGGCGGGAAGGAAAGCGTGGTGGGCTAGGGTGGGGAAAACGGGCGTGACGGTGAAGTCAGAAGGGTGGGGCAGATATACAGCAGAAAAAGTTACGCAATGAGTGAGAGCACGCATATACAAAGGAAAAGCGGGGTAAGGGCGTAGGAGTATAGCAAAAGCACCCGGCTAGATGTGGAAGAAGACAGGAAAGATGCGTGGAGGCCAAAGGCAGGCGAGAGAAGTAGCAAGAAGCTTAAGAAACATTGGCCAAACCGAGAACGTCAAGAATCGCCACATGAACGCAAGATGAGGCCAGCAGGGGCAAAGAGTGACAAGAGACGAAAGGAGGAAAGCGTGTGAATAGCAAGAAAGATTCTGCATGAGAATCCCTAGAGTTTGCAACATGCGAAAGCAGCCGTATAAAGTGAAAAGAGGACAAATAGAATTTACCTGAAGATAAAACAAAAACATGAGGCATTCTGAAGCCACATAAAATGACCCTGTAAGAGCCGATTCCGAAGGCAAAAGAAGTACTGGATATGCTCTCAGAAAACGTTACAATAAGTAAGAGGGAAGGACGCCAGATAGAAGGACAGTTACAACGACCAAAATAAGCGATAATCAACCAAATGAAGGAAAAAAAACGAAAAAAAAGGGCGAGAACAAAAAGAGATCAGTACAAACTCTTTAAGCATTACGTGAACATTAAATTAGAAAGAAAAAAATCATTAGGAAGGGAAATGACAAAATACGGAATTAGGAGAAAAAAAAATATAAACACGACTGTAATGACAATAAATTCGCATTGGTAGGCAGAATAACGCTATGAACATGCGAGCAGGAGAGTGCGAGTGCCGGGCCTTACGTCGTTGTCATAACAGAGGACATGGTGATCAATAACAGCTGCGATCGAGTGGATTAAACAGGCCATGTGGCGCCCGTGAATGATTCATGTCTTGAGTTGCTGGCGCAGGTGCATTGACGCCATGGTGCCCCGCAAGCTCAATGCTGAAAGCAAGAGTAACATGCCATTGCTGCCTCATGTTTCATCTAAGTAAGCAAAATCATCCTCGGTCATTCACATTCTTTTTACCCACATAAAATACAAGGTGTTTTAATTTGTTCACGGATATTGAATAGAATTCTAGTCAGCTAGTATTCCCATTACACGAAAATGGAACGTATTGAACAAAGTAGTGGCCACCAAATCTGCGTATAGTAGTTCTGTTCCAGCAAGCAAGTATTGGACTGTAAGCATTCATTCAAATCAAATGGGGATTAAATTCTGAAACTTTGTCGAACAAAATTCAACAAATTTTCTTCCTTTGTATACTAATAGATGGAAATCTCGCATATTAGAAATAATGACATATGCCACTAATATCATTATGGGACACATCCAGCCGATACACGTGAAAACTACAAACACTTCCCTGAGATGCTTTGCAAGGTTATGGCAAGATCCCAATTATTGCCTGATGAAATATATGAACTATATATTATTATTATTTATTATTATTATTAAATTATATATATTATTATTATTATTAATATATTATTATATTTTCTCATTTGTTGGGTATGGTTAATACAATTTATATAATAAAATGATTAGAAAAACCAATCCCATTAAATATTATTAGCTTAATCATGATAATGAACTAAACAATACATACTGTTTATAATGTATATTCCCGCTGCTTTACTATTTAACACTGCCTGCATAATTTGTATCATATCACCTTCACACCAGGATATTTGAGGCCCCACATCAGATTTCCATGACAACAATCTGCGTGAGAAATACTGGAATGACGGCCACTTTTTAACATAGATTGGATTTTCTCGTAATTTAAGGTGTTTTTCAGTACCTTATTGATGCTTCTCCTATCAGCTACAGGCTAATATTGACATAAATATCAGCCAGCAGATACTCTATTTTTCTCATTCTTATTAATCACAATTTCTCGAACTTCTATATTATGATGCTGTCTCTGTTAAAATATTTCATATCCTAAAACCCAAAACGTCGCACTTTAGTTTCCCCAGAACGCTCAGGTTGTACTTATAGTATCGCACATAGTATTAATGGAAAGTAAATTTTCAAGCCAAAGTTTGCATACAAACTTGCCACTGAGTCATTCCATGCTTTATATTCAGTGCCAGAGAAGTGCGAAGAATAATGACTGACTGATTCTACTGTTGAAACGCCATAAGAATTCATCTGGAAAACACATTCGGCAATCTCCTCTTAACATTAACTTGCAATAGTCTCTGCGAAATAATTTGCCCTAAAATTGCCACATTAAACTTCCATCTCTGAGAAGATCTGCCTCACGTAGCTAAACGTTCGCGCTTCATTCCACATCGCTTCTCTCACCTACATGTATGTCTTTCACGGAAGAATTCGTCACTGAATACAGCTTTTGATATCACTACAGTAAAGTCTTCACCTTTGCCATGCGGTATCAAATCGTGGGTAAATCGTCTGCTTCACGATGCTTTAGCACCTTATATTTTGCCGCTGAATGAAGGGAACACACTCATGTTATTCACTGCCGACAAAAGTAACCCCTCGTTGGTACAGTACCCTATTCCGTACCCAGCGGTACTTTAGGAAAAACATTAGCCTGTGAACAAATCAGTATTCTCTTATAGAAATAGAGCGATTCTATTGCGAATTGCAGGTAATATATCATTTTAACTATTAGAAACTAACACAAATAATTTACCTGGTGCCTGTGAACTTAAACTGTCATCTTACATGTAAGGTATCATCGTTCTGCTACATTAATAAGTACAAAATAAGTATTTCAAGAGGGCAAACATATTGTACCTTTAAAATTATTTTCCATTCGATTTTAATTCACCAGATTTCCCACCACTTTGGTAAAATTCGTCAGAATAAGAGTTATATTCTTCTTCTTCTTCTCTCCTTCTTCTTTATTATTATTATATTATTATTATTATTATATCCATCATCAATCAATTATTATAGTGCTGTAGGGCATTCCTCGGTGGCGTCGCGAAACATTGTACGCTGACTAGATATTTTCTGTTCGGTTGCATCAAACCGCTATGTCCGTTCGGTAGTAACATGATATTACCTATTGCGATTATCTGTGACCCTATATATTTTCCACGTGTGCCTCCACCATACCCGTTATGATACGTTGCCACGCCTTACTATACAGCAGGTTCTCCAGCCAGCTTCTTCCACTAAGAAACCTCCCTCCCCCGGCCTTTTAGACAATTCTAAGCTTCCGACGTGATCAAATAGTTAGCCATGTAATTATGGAGTTAATAAGGGTGAGAACGAGGACAAGGAAAGAGAAAGGAAAGATCGCGTGCGTTAAGATGCCACCTCCGCATTCGCCTGTTTTATCATAGAAACACGCAAAACTCCCAATCAGGAGGTCCGACCGCTACAAATCTTCACCGGACACCGGCTAATTCCTGCCATTAGGCCGGAAAACGCCTCCACTGTCGACTCGAACTAGTTCTCCCGGCCACCAGTGGTGGGCAAGCCGTGGCGAATGGAGTCCGGGGGGAGGAAAGGGATAGAGCGTACTTTGAGGAAGAGCGCTTGCAGCCCACGCAACACAGCTCTCACGCCTCCGCTGCATCCCAATCTATCACCTCGAAGCGAAATCCAGGCTCTCCACCCCACGCAACGCTAACGCGCATCCAACTTCCAGGAACACAACGTTCTCGAAATATTTAGCAACCCGAACTTATCATAAAAATGGCCATTACACAGATTAAGCTAATAAATTACAGATTTGAATAAACTCCCTTTCCAGAGATTACAAGTAGCCTAAAAGGCATTGATCATCTAATACTACTAGCGTATGTTTGTATGTTCTAAGGGAAAAACATTGCTCCCCTTACTAATCATTTAAAATATGACCTATATATAAAATAACAACTCATGAATAAACCTAGAATTACTATCATAAAGCTGCTTGGCCACTAAACTTGAGACCGGTAAATCCTTTAAAAGAATTTAAATTTACACCGAAAAAAGTAGTAAATATATTAGCAATCCCTGAAATGTTAAAACAATAATCAACTTAATGATATATCCCAAAAGCTCAAAAAATAATGTGAAATTTTACCTTCTTCGTGTCATGAAATTAATGAAGCTTAATTCAATTACCTTTTTCACTCTTTAGCCTTTGCTCTAAATCCGGTCTCGTTCAAGCAAGATCGCCGTTAAATTAATTTCTATTAACGTAGCACTAGTTTCTTTTCCTTGAACATGTGTTTAAAATTCAATTAAATTAATTATGTTTCAGTTTTCGACTCTCACATGCATGCACATTCCATTTTCATGCCCATTCCACACCAATTTGCTAATGAGAAAGACTCCTAAGACATTCATTCCGATTTTTCTTATTCAATTAAAACATAGTCTTAGACCTTCGTTTTCCAACTTATTGGTAATCGATATTCGCAAAAGAAATGTTTTCTCGATTCTTTCAAGGTTAGAGATCAAGTCGAGAAAGTAACACATAAAACTACACAAATTTGTCTTCAAATCATATTGATTGAACGTCAATTTTTTGATCTTTTCCAACGTCCACATGCATTAACTAATGATCGGAGAAACGTTTATTTTTTGCTATAATCATTACCTAATACGAAAAACTCTGTTCTCGTAAATTTACTGTTTCTAAACAATATCTAACGATATTTTATTTGCAATATTATTCTTTACCTACAAAAACCACCGAAAATGAATTTTCTCAAATTTCATACATGGGCAAAATTCTCGACAAATAATTATCTTTAAATCAGCTTATAAGTAGCGCGTACAATCAATATCCAAAAACAGTATAAGATTTAAAACATGACATAACAATATATAAAACTATCTGTGATAGCACACAAATACATATAATTCATAATAATCATTTTGTTTTAATCAGACATCTATCTTGAAATCCGCAAATGCTTCAAATTCAGTAGGTGCAGAAAACCTCTCCATTGTAAACTACATTTATATGTATCAATACAATGAGGGCGATTCAATTGAAATTTGACTGATATAATATTCTATATTCAATGCTTATACAAAAGATACTGCAAAATATCACAATATTAAGAGTAGAGAAAACACACATCAAATAAAAATATCCGTTGTATAGAAGCAAACAAACAGCCGCACTGCGTCGGTTTCACCTCAGTGAACATAACCATATTACTATCCCCACCTTCCCCAGATTAAAGTAAATGCTGCTTAAGGTCCAAATACTTTTTTAAGTTTGCCTTCGAGAACCACTGATGAACTGCGCGCTCCACACTTTTGGCATCCCAATCAACGAGGCTTCTGGCCGATGTGGTATCGACGATTTTCCTTTCGTAGGGGTCCAAAACGACCCCCATACACGCGGCTGTATGGCGAGCGCGAAGTTATCAGTGGAATACAAGCAACTCATTCACACTACTTGTAATCGGAGAAACGTTGATTTGACTTCTGAAATATAATAAAAGTTTCACCATATACAAGCGTTAGAATCTTATATTAACTCCATGCTAGAGGGCGACTATACAGACCGAATTCTTCAATGAAACACACACGCGGTTTCAAGAATAACACTAATATACTATATTTCTTACAATATAAGCAATCTCCTTCTCCCCCAATAAGCCCCGCCCATGAACCACAAGATGTATTTCCGCTGTGTCAAGTCTCTTTCATATCACGCACAATACAATATTTTACTGGCTCCCTCGCACTCGACTCCAGAACGCCCGTCCCCTCTCCACCTGTAAACTCTCCCTCCGCTTAGGTCGCAGCCCTCTCATGCCGGGGCCACGCCTCCGCGCCGCCCCCCACTCGCCGTGACCTTGAATTGCCACAGCAGCTAACTGTCTAGCCGCCCAAATTTTAGCGTAAGCCTTACGCAACCCCACCACTATGTACACAATAATACTGAATTATCAGCCTGGTTGTGCTTAATTTATACCTTTTTCCCAAAACCGAGCAAAGACGGCAACAGCCACATAAATCCGGGTCAGGGGGGTAATAGTGCCCCGGCCCCGACACCGAGTGTGGGGCCACCCGCAGCATATCGGAATCACTGAGCGGCGGTCGGAAGCGAGCGGCCAGCCGGCCCGTCCGAGCGAGGCCGCGCGCCACGAAAACAAACAGGGCGCGCTGCTGTCACAGATAAAGCCTCCCCCCACGGTTCCGCGCCGATAATTAGTCGTGTGTTCTAAGTCGCGTTGCGCGCCGCCTTTCGCGCCTCTAAAGCCCCCGGGCGAAGAAACGCACATCTTCTTCGAGTACGTCGCCTCGTGCGCCCCGCTCCGCCCCGCGCCGTCCCCCCTCCCCCGTCAACCCCGCTCACCCCACACCGCCCCCTCCCCGTCACCCCCACCCCCCCCGCGCCCCGCCCCCCCGCCCGCAGCGCGAATGAATAAGGCGTTCTGCGCGTGCGGATATGATCCTCCGCGCGAAGTCGGTATTCGAACTCGATATTGCGTCCGAACGAAAGCAAGGAGCGAAGCAAAATAATAATAATAATAATAAAATAATAATAATAATAATAAAATAATAATAAATAATATATATAATAAATAATAATAATCAATATTTCATTTTTGCTAGTGATCTCGCTCCGGTGCAGACGTTTCTATAGCACGATACAGAGTATCAATTTACATACATAGAATGCACTTATAAGTGAAAAGTTACACTAAGTAAAAAACAAACAAGACCAAAACATGCATAGTTATTTTGCATCAACACGCCCAATTCGATAGCGTATCCCGGAAGCAACGCACACTGGAGGGAAAAGTCGCCTACTGCGCAGTGTAATTGTTCAGTCAGTATTTCCGGTTGGCAAAAGCGTATTTACCTACGTCGGATTTTATTTCCTATATTTGATTTTGTATGATATTCCTCTTCCGAATATTGAGGGCCCTATCCTATTCGAATTCATTAAACCTTTACATCCAGTGTATGGCTTTGGAAGTTTACTTCTAGGACTTTCGACGTTAACACCGCCAGCCCGTCGCAACTCCACTCCGCGGCGGCACCTTAGTCCTTCCTAAGGTTCCCACATCTCAGTTTGATCAAGTTTTTTGTCCAACAAGTTTTTATTGCTCTATTTTATGGCTCTAAAAGCAAAAACATTTGAGCGATGGGGGTTGCAATATCTTCATTAACAAATCTCGCGCAATCAGCTTGTTACTTGACGTTGGAGGGAGGCTGTGAGAAACGCTACAAGTGTGTCCGTAACAATGTAAACCCTAGATTGTAGCTCGGATGTATCTAATTTGGTTGACATCATCGAACGAAAAATCTTACTCATGGACTGAAAAAATGTATTTATTCAGAAAACGTGCATTTATTTACATATATTTTGTCATCTTTATGTCATATAAACTCCAAGTTGTGCCATTGCTTTAAATTATTTTTTCTATAATCTGTACTTCTGCGGAAAGTTGACGTCATGACTCACAGCGAACAACATTACAAGCTTTCACTATAACAAAATAGTTTATTACAAGAAACACAAACAATATTTACAATGAATTTACATTTATACCCTAACCTCTGATAACCTGCTATCCCTGATCGAGGACCGCTATTCAACACCACGTGATAATCGGTTTCAATCTGTGACACTCGCCACTCTACTCTAAGCGCACAAAGCCTAGCTTCTGACCGAAATTCCCACTGACACAAAGTCCCATTCTGGCCACCAAACGCTGTTTGCCGACTCGCAGGGGAGCCATTCTTATCCTATTCGGGCGGCAGAATCCGGCGCGATCATCACTCTACCATCCTCACCCCGAGCACGCAACACATCGCGCTCCACGTGACCGCACACCCAAGACAACAAAGTCCTCCGCAAGGCCGTCAATCACGACTCTCCTCCGAGCCTGCCGCATACTCACCGTCGTGCGCAAGTTTGCTGCTTCATTCCACGAGCTTTTTCCCACGCTTCCAAACCCACCCACCTGCTCTGTGCACCCTATTATACTCGTGCTCACGTTCCTATACGCACGCCGCCCCGCGCCCTATGCTGGCCATGAGGTTCTGGTCTCCGTTTCTTAAGAACCGGAGCGACCCAAAGGCCTCGTGTTTCCCTTCCGTGCTGGCATAAGGAAAAACCATGTCTCCGCCTTCCTCGGCAGGTGTTCTGTTATCTAATTCCCTTACCACAGCGTCCACAAATATCGCCCCCAAGTCGTTTCCTAATACGTTACAAAGGAAACAGCCTGAGCACACTGATAAGGTAGCGGAAGACATACCCTCCAAATTCTTATCCCTTTCTTGAACTTTTCAACTGACTGTCGGTTACAGTTTACGAGCCGTGAGGCATTATTCGACAATACACTAGTCGCCAACACACTGCGGGCTCCCCTGATCTTAGTCTCACAGAACACGAAGCCCTCCCGACAACACAGTCAGAGCGTCAAGAACAAACAAACCAGCTGAACGCCGGAACTCGAACCTTCACTTTTAGGACAGTAGCCTTTTTTTTTCTCTTTCAAAAAAAGGGGCCCCGGGAACACCTCTTGGCCACACCGACCGGGTTCAAGTCTAGCTCATCTACTGCATGTTGCATATAAAAAATATTTCGAGTGAACGATACTATTTATTTGTACATAACGATCAGACTGAAACGATTCCATCATGTCCACTAAAATGTTTATTCCTCATTAGTCAAAAATGAATGGAAGAGTATTGTTAAGGAAAGCCCTGAACGTACATACTGTTCCCAATTCCCACCACTGCTGCGTGACCTCCGTGTTCTCATTAATATTTGAACCTTCGCATAGCCAATGTACATTCGCTGGTATCTGATACATTTAAAAAAGATCTAATACGGATCTCAGAGGAAATTGAATACTTCATCAATCATCTTCATTTTTACTCATCAATATTATTGTCCCAAATGATGCCTAAAAGACTCTACAAAATACTAATGTACATGTCACACAGTTACACAAGTGGAGTATTTCACGTACAATAAATACACACCGACTGTTCTTTTCGTTCAGATTAAAAATGTTTCTACTATATTGGGGCAAAGAAACATTCGTTTTCGACAGTGTCTCTTGAATCATTCTCTTCTTCTATAACGTCAAAAGACTTAAAGTAATATGAAACGGAATCTAAAATCAGTCCCAAAAAATGATCAATTTTGCCGGATACCATTACTATGAATAAACGCTATTTTGAATTACATAGTTGGGTGCGCATGTATGAAGACCTTAAATGTCCGAAAACACGTATCAATGACTCCCGAGTCGTTAACTACTGGATCCCGAAAATTACGCAGAAAGACTCAGGTTAAAAATACAGATCGGGATGAAATTGGGAAAACTACAAAAAAAAATAATTCAGACGTTAAATATGCTCTAAGCCCAATAGTAAAGAACTATTATTAATAATATTATAAGATGTATTCGTGTTTTTTAAAATGAGATCCTTCTGCATGTTTCCATACTTTTTTCACAAACCAAAAGCAGTTCACTAAGACCCTACAAAGAAGAATATAGGGAAAACAATACAAAATATGTAAAGTGCTCATTGTTTCTACCTAGAAAAAATCCTACCGAGGCTATAAGTACACATACTTTCATGCAGCCAAATTTAGTCTGCCCCTTCATCACACTTTCCGTTTCTAATTTTGTGGCGCTGGCAGCTGAATACATACTGGTAAGAGTGATTAATTAGATTAAATAACCAATGTGTATCACGAACTGCCGGTCTCTGGGTGCAGTTGCCACCATTAGCTTGGTGAATAATAATGCCAAGGAGACGAAGGGTAAAAATTAAATTCGATAGGCACTAAACACGGATTAAAGCGCTGTGCTAGGCTGCAATATCAATGAGAAACATATTTAATTGTACCACCCCATTTGCAGGCATGATTATGTACAGATTAGATAGAAAAATATACTTTGACAGTATATAACCAAAGATATAATAAAAGATCATGTAGATGCTCTTTTCGAAAATAAATATTAATTAGTCATCATAAAATAAATAATCTTTAATACTAGATTCATTTAATTCGTTGACGGTCAAATACGCTTACAATTACCTTATTTCTTCTTCTATTTCTTCTTCCTGCACCAATCTATCCAGGCTATCGTCCAAGCTTCCCAAACTTTATGATATTTGAGCTTCTCACACCTTCTTTCTTTTATTTGCCTCTGACATTGCTACAAAAAGTTAATTTTCACTCTAAATTATTAGGGGGTTTCTATTAATTAACCTTCATCTGTTCAATAGAATTGGGAAAACATTCGAAAGGCTAAGTAGTCTTCAAATCCTGATCTTATCTAATATATCTCTTTGGAATATCGATACATGTCTACAATATTCCGAATTAATTCACAGATGCCTGACACAAGTCTACGCTACGTGATAACAATTTAGACCAATACAAGTTTTTATAGCTTAACACGGACCAAAGGAATAACAAATCCCTAGACATACGTTTTGCACTACCCCTTGCACACGGTCCGTCTATTGGCCAGCAGCGAGGCGACCGACAGCGCAGCTCTTCAAGTCTTGCGGCTGAACGCCTCGTCCTTCGCCCATCCTGCGCTCTCCACTGCCCCTGGTTCCCGCAGGCACCTGGGCTCCTTGTGCTCCCGCAGACCCTTCACTCGCGCTCCGGGCCCTGTAAACGCTCACCCGCAACCTGTCTCTATCGATCGGAAGACATGGTAGCGAGAGGGGAAAAATTAACGAAAACACTTGCTCCAAATTACTGTCACTTGAGAAACAAAAACACCCATGTAAGTATATAATAAAAAGCACCTTTACAGTCGAAAAGTGGAAGCATAATTCAGGAATGGCAGTCTGGCGGAAACACATCTTCACCTGAAATCCCACATAACTATCTCAAGAACAAGCAACTCAACTGACATGGGAAATGACTTATGGGCTACCAGAACACCATATAAAAAGCTGATCCTTACTAAAAATTAATGATTTTCAAAACAATAATAATTACTTTTTGGATATCTACTTATCCAAATTCGGTGATGTCAAGTAGGCCAATCTCACTTCGGTACCTGCATTCAATAAAAACCCCTAGGATCATTTGTGCTTGCACCATTACTAAACTAAACTCAACTCTTTACATGAACTAAAAGTAACCACAGATTGAAAAATTACAACAAGCCAGCATAGTTTATCTTCAACGGTTTCTAACACCCACCAAATCCTCCATATCCCTCTTGGACTAATAGTAAGAAACCTATCGATTCCAGATAACCCTACGACTTCATACCTCAAACTAAACCGAACCTATATTCCACCACAAAATATACTATCTCTTGATCAGAAAAAGCACATAAATTAACGGTCCGTCTAGCCGCTACTTAAACCGTCGTTTGAACTCTCCTCTTATCCTGAAGACTATCTTTTACGAACGTAAAAAACTATCTCTCTCCTTGTTCCGAAACACAGGACTCCGACGACTTTTATATGTGCTTCGTACCTCTATCATCCTTCAAATACCTCAGGCTTTCAATCTCCACTTTCACTAATCATTTAATAAATACACATGTGAGTTCTCGGGAGGCGTGGGTGGGCTAGAGGGTGGGAAAAGACGGGTGACGGGTGAAGTCGAAGAAGAGGTGGGGGCAGATGATACGAGAGAAAAAGTAGGCAATGAGGTGAGAGAGCACGCATATACAGGGAAAAGCCGGGGTAAGAGGGCGGTAGGAGTATAGCAAAAGAGCGGCTAGAGGGTGGGAAGAAGACGGAAAGAGTGGGGCCAAAGGCAGGCGAGAGAGTAGCAAGAAGGCGTTAAGAAATTGGCAAGAGAACGTCAAGAAGTCGGCAAATGAACGGCAAGATGGCGGGCCAGAGTGCGGGCCGGAGGGTGGGCAAGAAGGTGGACAAGAGGACGGGAAAGGGAGAAGGCGTGATAATAGGCAAGAAAGATTCTGCATGAGAAATCCTAGAGGTTTGCAACATTGCGGAAATGCGAGCGTGATAAAAGTTGAAAAAGAGGACAAATAAATTACATGAAGAAAAATAAAATGAGGGATTCTGAAGCACATAAAATGCCCAGTAAGAGCCGATTCGAAGGCATATAAGAATACAGGATATAGCTCAAGAAAACGTTACAATAAGTAAGATGGAAGACGCGATATAGAGGGACAGTACAACGACCAAAATAGCGAGTAAGATCAACCAAATGGAAGGAAAATAAGGAAAAAAAGGGAGAACAAAGGGAGATCTTAGTACAATCTCCTGTAAGCATTAGTGAACATGAAATTAGAAAGAAAAATCATTAGGAAGGGAAATGACAAATACGAATGAAAGTGAGAAAACAAAATATAACACGAGGTTAATGACAATAAATGTCACATTGCAGGGCAGATAAACGGGACGAAATGAGAGGGGGAGGAGTGGATGCCGGGGCCTTTAGTCGTTGTCATAACGAAAGTGGATAGGGCAGTCCCAATAAGCAGTGGAATAGAGTGGAGTAAACAGGCAGTTGGGCGTGGGTGAATGTATTCATGCGTGCGTGTGTGGGAGCAGGTGCATTGACGCGAGAAGGTGGCCGCAAGCTATGCTGAGAGCGAGAGTAGTGCTTTGCTGCCTCATGGTTTCATCTGAGTAATGCAAAGGACTTCGTTCATTCACGTTTTTACCAACATCAAATGCAGTGTTTAATTTGTTCAAGTTAAATGAATAGAATTCTAGTCAGTTAGTATTCATATTATAGGAAAAATGGGAATGTTATTGAAAAAATCCGTATAGTACTTTGGTCTAGTCAAGCAAGTGCATCACTAGATGTCTAAATAAATGTGGATGTAAGTGATTAATTTAAATCGAAAATACATTGTCAAAGAAAATTCAACAAACTTTATTCTTTTTTGAATATAACGATGGGAATTTTGACATATTAGAATAATGACATCAGTGGGTAATATTATTATGGGACACATTTCCAAAGTACAGGTTGAAAATGACAAAACATTTTCCTTGAGATGTTTGCTGTAGGTGTGGCAAGGATCCACTATGGATGCTTCATGAATATACTATTATTACTGATTATTTTTCTCATTTGTTGGTATGTTAATACGATATTATTAATGATAAAATGATTAGAAAAAACAAATCCCCATTAATACATTATTACCTTAATATGACAATGAATTTAATAAATATCATGATAATATCATCATATCATCATATAAATATCATCATTTTATAAATGTACATTCCGGGCTTGCTGTTACTATTAACACTGCCTTCTGCATAAGTTTGTATATAACCACTTTCACACCAGATATTTGAGGCCCCACATCATATTTCCATGGACGACATCTGCGCTTGAGGAAATTACTGGAATGATGCCAACTTTTTTAACATAGATTGGATTCTCGGTAATTTAAGGTGTTTTCAGTACTAATTAATTGCTTCCTACTATTTAGCTTATAGGTTCCTAATAGTTGGCACAGAAATATCAGCCAGCACGATATCTCTATTTTTCTCATTCTTATTAATCACAATCAGAACTGCTATATTACACATTACTATCCGATCTGTAAAATACTCATATCCTAAAACAAACGTCGCACTTTATTCTCCAGAACGCTTCGGGTTGGTACTTATAGTATGGCACATAGTATTCAATGGAAAGTTGAAATTTTGCAGCAAATGTTTGATACAAAATTTTGACCACTGAGTCATTCCATTGCTTATATTCAGTGCCAGAGAAGTGCGAAGTAATATGCTGGACTGATTGTACTGTTGAAACGCCATAAGGAATTCATTGGAAAACACATTCGAGGCATCTCCTTCTCTAACGATTAACTTGCAATATTTTCGTGTCGAGATAATTTGGCCCTAAATTGCCGACATTAAACTTCCGATTTCTGGGAAGATCTGTCCTCACGTTAGCCAAACGTTCGACGCTTTCATGTCCACATGTAAATGTCTTTCACGAAGAGATTTCGTCATCCATGAATACAGCTTTTGATGATCACTACATGTAAAGTCGTCAACCTGTTGCCATGGTATCAAATGGTGTAAATGTCTGTTTCACGATTGCTTTATGCACCTGATATTTTTGCCGCTGAATGGAAGGACACACTCATGTTATTCACTTGCCGACAAAGTTAATCCTTCGTTAGTACAGTGCCTGATTCCTACACCAGCTGTAATTTAGAAAAACATTGAGCCTGTGAGACCTAATCAGGACTTCTCTATAGAAATAGACGATTTTTTGCAGAATTGCGGTAATATGATTATTTTAACTTTTTAGAAACTGGACACAAATAATTGTTAACCTGTTGTCTGTGAACTTAAAACTCATCTTCCATTGTAAGTTCTCATCGGTTCTGCTACACTTAATAATACCAAATAAGTATTCCAAGAGAGGAATAACATATGTAGCCTTTATAATATATTTCCATTCAATTTTAATTTCACCATTTTCCGAACACTTTGGTAAAATTCGTCAGAAAGTTATATTTCTTCTTCTTCTTCTTCTTATTATTATTATTATTATTATTATTATTATTATTATTATTATTATTATTATTATTAATAACATCATTATTATAGTTGTGTAGGGGCATTGCCTCGTGTGGCGTCGCGATAGACATTGGTACCTGACGGATTATTTCCTGTTTCTGGGTGCATCAACCGCTATGGTCCCGTGCGTGTTGTACATGATTTACCATGCGAGGTAGCGGTGACCCCCCACCCGTTGGTTAATGATAGTCGTTGCCGACCTACTAATCAGCAGGGTTTTCTCCAGCCACGTATCTTCCAACAAGGGAGAACCTCCCTCCCCCCGCCTTGTTAGGACAATCTCTAAGCTTCCGACTGGTATCAGGAGTAGTTTAGTGCATGTAAGTGTATGTGTGTAAGTAAGGTGTGAGAAGAGGACAAGGAAGAGAAAGGGAAGATCGCGTGCGTTAGGATGCCGCTCCGGCATTCGCCTGCTTTTGATTATAGAAACAACGCAAAACTCCCAACCAGAGTTGCCGACCGCTACAATTCTTCACCGGACACCGGCTGAATTCTACCTAGCTAATGCCGGAAACCCTGCCACCGTCTGAACTCGAACCTAGGTCCTCCCGCTCACCAGTGGTGGGCAGCCGTGGCGAATGCGTGCGCG
>BOPP01000607.1:11644-23244 GCA_017312745.1 Gryllus bimaculatus | reverse complement strand
CCCCTCCGCCCCCTCCACCGCCCCTCTCCGTCCACTGCCGGACCGCACGAACTTCGTCACTGCGAATGTGGCGCTGCGGGTCCGTTTCGGCTGGATGAAAAACGACTCTGCGTGTTTGGTTGCGACTCAACTCTCGCCACCGGATTCATGAAGCAGGTCCAGCGGTTAAAGGGGGTAAATCGGTTAACGGCCCTGTTTTTTTTGTCACATATAATTCCCTTCTTCTTGTATTATTGCGGAAAAATTATTATGTTTTTAGAAAATAACACTAACCCTTTTGTTCTGGTATCAGCAAAACAATTTTAAATGTATTGCCAAAAGAAGGGCAGTCTCTCAGTAGTTACTTGGTTCACCAAACATCCACACTTTCCAAAGTAAGGCAAAATAAACGGTCTTCATTTTATTGTTATTGATTCATTAATGTTAGCTCATCAATATCCAAGGCTGTTAGTCCCGTTAGTGTACTGAACAATTTAATACCGGGAGGGATAGTTCCGCGCTGGTGAGATTCGGAGCTGACATACACGTCGGCATACTGTTTTCCATTACAAGTATCCCCCCCCCTCCAACGGGGCAACCGAGACAAGCTCTAGGCTCAAGACACGTGTGGTAGTGCAGTGCATGCGATCGATAGAAAGGGTTGCGAGATTTCCGTGGCTTTTTTTAAGGAACTTCTATGGCTTTCGCTTCGTATTAATCGAAATAAACTCAAAACATTGCCGATTAGAGTTTTCTATTCCTAAAATTCTCCTCTATTAAATGCTTGAATTCGACCCAGCCGTGACATTTGTGTTCAAAATCCATCATCCGAACTGGATTCTTATGACCTTCTAGTTCTGTAACTCTACAGAGAAAACTAACATACTTGCACTGAGATAAATTCAGCCTGTACTGAATTGGGGGGTTATCAACTTTATCTTCCATGCTTCTAACTTTTGATATGGTTTCTTCATGAGAAATTCAAGACGAAATTATCGTGTCCTAGAAAGAGATGGTTCAGGTTATTTGCTGGTTTTCATTGATCCTCTGACTGGATAAAAACACTTGCTGTTTTTATCGGCTCTTTCATTTATTGCTGTAGGAGAATACCATCTTCTGTTATTAAATTTGCAATGATTTGTGTTTTTTGACGTCATGTACAATTAATTTGTAATTTCGATTTAGTTACAACCTCCGTCTCACTGTCGAAAATATTACTTTTTTGGAAGAATTTTAATTCTGTATTTGTATTTCTTTCATATCTTCTTTCATTTATCAGCGACTGGGTATTGTAAAATTGAAGCAATCGAATTTTAAGAGATATGATAAATTTATTATTAAAGTTAATATCAATAATAATAATAATAATAATAATAATAATAATAATAATAATACATTTTCATTATTGTGCGAGTAGAAAAGTCCAGAAATACTGTAGTATTCAATTATGCTTTTAGAAAACTAAAAAGATTAAAAAATGAATTAAAAATCTTTATTGATTCAAGTACGAATGCGACATTTCACTTTGTTTGATAATGTCAGTACAGCAATTACGCAAAAGTATTCACTACCTGCGTTCATATTGTTTCTCTGCTCACAAGAAAGTGAATTTTTCTGGATGGAAAGTGGCTAAAGAGAGTTGCGTCCAGAATCTGATTGAAGCGACTATTTTGTATCGGAAGATCGGTACTATTCATTAGCCTCTGATGAATTATAGGAAAAGAAGTTATAAGTTTAAATAATTGTGTGTTTAAGTTTGTGACATTGACGTGAACAATGAATAGGTGAAATATGATGATTCATAACCTTCGAGATTGCGACTTAAATATCAGTAATGAGGAAACTATAATTCAGCATTTGTTTCAAAGTGCTCGTCCAAGAACAGCATCAATATCACTTGCCCATGATTGCTACTATAAATTTGTCAGGAATGAAGGTTTAGTATAAGGTTAGACGTAAAACGCTTTTTATTCACTGCTCTTTATACCGTAATTGTTATTTATGTTATGAGTGATAAAGGTGATAATTTATTTTGCGAGTAGAAAGTGTTGCGGTACGAGATCAAATGGCGCAATCCTATGAGCAAAATTAAATTGATTTTCCCACGTGTGTCAAACTATTTTTGGACAGTCTTACTGATTTTCATTTCATTTTAATTCAAGAATGACATTTACTTAACTATGTACTATGTTAAATTAAGGTCAGTAGTAGCTGATGCGGTCAGAATTATTTAATTTACTTTGTGGCATTAGTTTTATCAGAACATGTGGGCATCGTCTCCCTTTAAGCTGTTGCTAAAAATTGAACTTTTAACGGGTTGTGTATAGCCTGAATGTAATCGCTTTTACTAGTGACTCTATAAACATAGTTGTGCAGCTGATTTGGATGTTTGTTGTCTTGTTTGTGGATCAGTGTATCGTAATACAGCAGCAAGCCTTGGACCGCCTTCCAGACTACTTATTATGAATCGCCTAACACTATATCTAACGTATCACGGAGGTGGTATTGATAACGGAAGTCCCTGGTTTGAGCCAATCAACGATGCCCGGAATGCTCCGTCCATACTCAACGTTCGCGAACTCTACTGATTTTTTGGTGGAGACAGCTGATGGAATTTATACCAATCTCCCCCACTGTACTATGCAAACTCGTCTTATTATCACTTGTTCACTGCCATCAAGAAAACTCTCAGTGCTCAGAATTTGACGAAAAAAAAGAAACTGCTGTTCAGTTGGACACTCCAAATTCACTCCACATTCGTGGTTCGTAGAGGAACTAGTACCTCTGGGAGAAAAACAGGCCTCAAAAAATTATGTGAATAACGTTGATGTAACAAGTTTTAAATTGTTAATAAAAGAAAATATAAACAGAAAATATAAACAGTAAATAAATAAAGTACACCCTTCATATAATATTTTTATTACGTTAAATAATGTGTTTGCGCCTGCCATACGGAAAGCTGAAGCTGACTAAAGTATATGAAACAGCTTTGGAGACTCTCCGGGGAGATATTTAAAGCGACAAAATATACAAAGCGGTGATCAGTACGAGTTTGTCAGAGTGCACTGGCCCCAAACCTCGTACTGGTATTTCTGAAACGTTTGGTCTTATTGAATGCTCTCCTGCCGCCATTGTCTGCAAGTACAAAAAGTGATACAACTATAAGAAAAAACACTCAGTTTATCTACGAATCAACCACGGCGAATTGACGCAAAAGGGTAGGAGAGGCTGCCATGAATTGTTTGGAGCTACCTCAGCGTAATAGTTTAAAATATTGTAAACTTTTAACCCACCCAGTAAACGTTTTCACAACTCTTTCCATCAGTGTGCATGTAAATTCGAGTTGCTGGAGACCTTTTCGCTTTGAACAGCAGCGCATGTCGTAAATCAAAATAATGGACTGCGTATAATTTAAAATATGACAAAGTAACCTATTGCGATGAATTCAGTTTCTTTGGCACTTCTAAGCGCGAGCGAGGGTGTGATGGACGTTGTCGGTGGCAGAATAACCTGATTGAATTGTATGGCAAAGACCGGTCAGATAACGAGATGGGATAGTCTGGGCGAAGTTTTCATAGCAAATTTCCGTATCCGTATAGGGGTTTAGGGGAAAGACCCTAGCCAATATTTGATACGTCAAGGACACATTTCCACGTATACACGGAAACGGAATTTTTGCTCTTTCAGTACACAAGTTGTTGTTATTATTGTTATTTTTGTTGTTGCTATTATTATTATTGTTGATACTATTATCATGATCTAAAATTGGTCCCAATAATCTAGAGGCAAAGGTAAAAGAATAATTTTCTTTTTATAACTTTGTTACATCCACGACAAAATTCTATTGTATTGCTTTTCCAAATATCTGATATGTGAACGACAAACCGTAAATTTTAACATGGTGATTGTCGAGTATTCCAGTATTTCAAACATAACGCGTCATACGAAAGAACTTAGTGTGTTTTCATACGACGACGGTAGCAGCACACTTATAGGGTCTGGTTACATCATACTTTTCAGAATTAAATGATTCGCTAATGATGTGACTGACACCTACAGGAATAATGTCTTGGTGAGTTTTGCGTTAAAACACTCATTGTCCGTTGCGATATATTATTTAAAAATAATAAGTGTGTACAAACTAATCCCACATTGATATTTAAAGGTTCCAATTGACAGCATCTTGAATTTAGTAGCAGGTTGCATTGTGTTTTGACTAATGTGTTCATAACGCACGACATCGCAGAAGTTATTCAACGTTATTGATGGAATGGATCTTCACTTGTTTGTAATGTTGAACATAGTAAGTGCAAGGACAAATCTATTTTGCTATGTTTACTCACTTTGAGCAAATACTCCACAAAAACAAACAGTCGCAAGTGACAAACCATGTGTTCTGTTAGATTTGACAATACGAACTGTTCCGGTTGTACTGAGAATGCTGCAGGTATTTTTTTTGTACCAACGCAGCGCAAAATTAATTCTTCGTAATGTTCCATTTTATTACATTCTCATAATTTTGCATTTTATTATATTTCTAGAAGAGTTGTCTATTTTCAGCTATTCGAGAGTATTATGAAGTATTGTACTTGAGTGTTCGTGATTTTCGAATCAGATAAATCGACAGATGTCAAAAATTGTATACACGGCGTGCTGTTTTAAATTTTTGTGTATCATAGAGTGAATTCGGAATGCATCTTACAGAATCAGTATTGTTACTCATGATGTCTGTAAATAAGCTATAATAGTCTTCCAGGACCATAGCATATTGGAAATAAAAATTAGTGATTATCGATATGAGAAGATTGACACAAACATTAGAAAACGTGTCGCTTCACAAAGCAATATGTTTCATAACAATATTTAATAATGGACGAGAATATTAGTATGACACATTTTGTACAATTTAGGTTATTGTGACAACGGTATTTACCTCTATCTCTGTGTTACTGTTGATTTAGCCTCTTATTAGAATTTCGAAAAGAGAATATTTTAGTCCGAATAAGAAATCAACGTGTCCGGATTGATTGTAATTTCAGATTTTGAACATTGTAAGTACTCATGTTAGTAATATGTGGAATAGGCAAACGAAACCAACTCACTTCACAACAAGAATTTTGCAAATTCTATTTTCCTTAAAGATATGGTGGTGAAAGAAATGTTATGTGAAAACTGAGTAAGATGCAATAAATTCAGTTACTGATTGATTACTTTTAAAGGCATTAAAAAGAGGCTAACTGATAAGTTTTAGAATAGATTGTACTACGTTTAGATTTATCTTCATGTTTTCGTCCATTTGAGGAATAGAAACACACACTAGTTAGTAGAAATATTTCATTCTTAAGAACACACAACGGAAAAGACCGGTTTGTGGAGCAAACAATTCATTAACGGACGGTATTCCTATCTTCCAAATGTTTGAGATAATTACATCAGCTCTATTTAATCCTTATTATGTAAGACAGAACGGCAGTCTAAAATGATTTATTTTGTTAGATGTTTAACTTATGTACAGCGATTTACTAATCACTTTATCTTATCTGTATGTATGAACAGTAAAAAAATAAATACGTAGCATAGAGAAAGTTGTGTAATGCCGTGAAAAATCGATTTACATCTTTCAACGGCAATGCACGTTCGTCTGCAAGTCGGCACGTCTGCTCGTCGCTCATTCAGCTTTCGTGCTCAGTCAGCCTGCACGCCTGTCGGCTTGCACTTTAGGCCGCTCGTTCGTTCGACACTGGGGGGCATGAAAAATATTATTTAAAATTTGGGGGTACCTACTTTACATCAAGTCTTTGGCACGTTTCAACATTTTTTTCAAAAACGGTTCCTATATTCTATTTGAATTTCTTGTAAGAATAATACGAAATTCAATTACAAAGATAGCATATGTTCAATTTTCAGTTTACTGAGGATTTTCAAATGTTGCAAAAGTATGAACAATTTGTGACCTTCTATAAAACTACATTTTTATGGATAAAAATAATTTCTTTGAATGAAATTTGTTCTCTAAAATTAGTTTTTTAATTAATACTCTGAATTTTTTAATATTAGCACTTTTTGCGTGAAATATGAGTATTATTACAAACAAGATTTTCTCTAAAATGCCTGTGTCCTTTTGTACGGATACTTTTTGTACGGGTAGTGTTAAGTGAAATGAATAACAAGCAATAAATCGCATTTTATATGTCATTTCCTCTTATTAAAATAGAACAAAAATATGTTTTAATACCTTTTCACGTCGTTGATACTGATACTAATGAATTTTTATTATATTATATGATTTGTGAGTATAAGTTCTTTGAATAATTTCTTGTAAAGTTGTCGAAAACTCAAAAATGTTCTTCGAAAAAAAGTGTAAGTTTGTTTATTCTCAGAAATGTCCAAATGACATTTTCTCAAAAACGAATTTCTCAAGGTAAATGATCAAACGGCACCAGGGTTTACTGTTATATAATTTGCTTAGTGATATTTTAACTCTATTACTAAGAGGTCGAAAAAAATGATGAAATGTTAAAAATATATTTTAGGCACCGGTAGATATAAGCTGATAAGGGGATGAAAACAAAGATAAAAGCTGGCCCAGACTAAAGGGATAAGGAATTTATAGTGAGAGAATGGCCTTTTTTTCACTCCTTGACCACATTTTTCTTGATCAATGTACAGGAATTTCGACTGGATGTCATCTGAACCAGGCATATTCTCGCACACTTTTCTACGTATTTCACGTTGGCGGCACTGCCATGAGCCTGCATTTGATTCCCATGCGTCAGCTGTTCGTCAACTACGTTAGACCTGACGCTGAAACAGTCTTGCCAACCCAGCGCGGCCACCAAAGAGTTACAAATTGCTGAAAATTCTCTTGTCTTCATGTCACACATGTCTCAGTAATAGAGTGAAATCTCACATGATGTCCTGGGGAAAACTTGCCGCTTATTTTGTGCATATGAGTTATCAAGTGGTTATTCTCAAGAAATCCTTGAAAGTTTCAGTGCTCAAACATTTCTTCTAAAGTGGTATTGAATAATAGAGATACTTGTGTTTTTTTTCTTGTGTGACACGTCCATTGTGTGACACGTACATAAACTAATACTCAACGGTACATAATTTGTCGCGTAAATTTGTATCCTATAAATAATATTTTCAATATGACACTTTCCATCCCAATAACGTGTAACGCCGTTTCTCTAGCTGTTCGAAATACGTATTTTATTCCACGATCGTGTAATAAAGGCTATTATTCACGAGTTCATGTTTACGACACAAGTAGTGTAGGGGCGAGGGTCGTAATTTCTACAGGTGAATAATAGACGTTATTCCTCAGTTAAAAATCTATACTCTCTCTACGACTTTGAAATATTCAATACAGTCCGGTATTGTTGACACTAAACCAATTAAAAAATTATAATTTAGCATCTAATTTCACTAATTTATCGACGAGGATTACATCTTACAGCCTGTCCCTTGTCTGAAGGCTCTACGTTCAGCATAATCAACAGCGATTAGCATGTAATGAGCAGGTGGGTACGAGCAGTCGATGAGCTCATGAAATTGTGCACGACGGCCAAGTTAAAATTGTAATTTCTAGTATTAAAACCAATTTTCGATAAGCATAAAAAATCCTAATAGAAGTACATCAACCAAATATCTTCTAAACCGTGATGATTCCACATTTTTAACAATTGTAAAATTACTCTATATCACATTCTATACATTGCCCAAAATATTAGAATAATCTATGTTATGTCTAATTATATTAAAAATATTGAATGAAACATTTACATTATTTTAGTAATGCTGTTTTTAAAATAAATAAACATGTATTTTAAACTTACGTAAAAAGAAGCACTTGAAGATCTGTTGATTTGCTAGTACGTTATCCCGTCATGGCTCAGTACCCCGACGTACCTCACATTTACACAGAAGTCACTATCTATTCTTCTTGAGAATGTTCCTCTTAGTGTGAAGTACGTGCTTATATGTGCTACAACACAACCAGCCTCAGCCTCGCGTTTTCTCTACCGTTCGGGAATACTTGTTGGATACACATGGCAGAGGAGTAGAATAGAGTTGGGGTAACTGCGTACCATTTCCGCAAAAATTTAATTTGTCGGTTCAAAATGGGTCTACATTAACTAAAAATTAGAATTAAAAAATTATCCTTTGAGACTGTCATTCTGGATCGTAAATGACTCGATGGACTCTAAAAATGTTTTTTTCGTAGAATTTTTAAAGGTTTTTGAATCAATCTCTCAAGTACACATATACCATAGATTGTGGGGCAAATGTGTACAATGATTGGGTTTTTTATAAGACCTACTTGTTTTGCTTTTGAGGCAAATGTGTACAAAATAGGAGTTTAAGACGAAAATAATGTATAAGACTTTTTACTGATTCTTGTTTTTTTAGGAAGGGGGCAATCAAGACATGATTTTTATTGTAATGCTTCATATTAATTTTGGTACAATTTACAATCCCTAGCTAGCGCTAGCTACCATGTTTTTACGATTCTTCAATGTAAAATGTCTAATTTATTTGTGTCTTCAAATAAAATTTCTTTTGTTTGGAGCGCTAGTGGCTGCGAAGGAAGATCTGATGGAAAGTATTTCCGACGCCGCGGCGCGGGCTTTTGCGTCCGGAGAAAACCGGGCATTTGCAAGAAGGCCCGTCGAAGCAAATATCGAGGTTCCATTACCATCTATCGAGGTTCATTGGATGTAACTGAGACCATTTTTTAGCCGAAGGTGGATAATAAAATTGAAATTTTACTTACGCGCTTTCATTGCTTGGCTCTCGTTCATGACTCCTGAAAGGTTGTCTACCTGCCAAGCAGACATGTAAGGCAAGTTGCCTGACGATCAGGGGCAAAATGAGAGGAATTAGTGTAACACCCTTAAATTCAATTTCCGAACATTGAGACATTAGCAAAACTCAGTTATTATCTATCTTCCTTGTATTTTATAAGTTTGTATAATTTATTCTAAGACATCCTGTATAATAGAATGTAATCATAAATTAGTTTAATTTATACAAATGAGTGTCATCCGTACCTTACATTACATCAATACATTCACAAATCATACCTTATATCAATAGTATTTTTTTCCAATGCAAGCGGAGATAAGGTAAAAAACTATCCTACCTCCGTCGTTATGACTATAGCTTTGTTAAACAATACGAAATTCGTAAAAAAATCCAATAACAATGAAACGCTTTCTATTTGATTGAAAAATCGAGTTATTCCGACTCTTTTCAAAGTGAACACACCAAATGGATTCAATAGTGACTGTTTGAAAAACAACTGACGTGATACTCGAAGTTTCGAATGAAGAGACTGCTTCTCTATTACTTATTTGCTATTCAAGCATTGCGTGATGAAACATCATTTTCTATATTCTTGGTATGAAAAGAACTGTGTGTTCATCGTGTGTCTACACATGTATTATGTGATTGCAGAATTTGATAAAGACAGGTTTTGTTAAGATATTTAATTTATTGCAGGGTTATGCGAGAGTATTGTTTGTTTTTCTTTTACAATGTGCATCCTATTTTTGAAAAACATACTTTGTGTGGATTTGTTCAGCAGCATTCTTGTTGCTGAAGGCTACTAGTTTTAAATAATTTAATATCGAACCACGTTTACGCATTAATGTTAAATACAGACTAAAAAGAGAACAATTAAAATATTTGATTTTACTTTTACTTTTTAACAAATATATTAAATAAAAGTTAATAGAGCGTTTCTATTGTTTTAATTTTTGCCACCATATACAGATTTTAGTACTTTTCAAAAATAAATTTGCGTTATTTCATTAAATAAATTCTATCTTTCTGTTTAATCTCATTAACATTTGACCTTGAGTGGATGGAGAAGTCACAGTGAATTGTGAGTTCCTAAACATAATGCTTGAGCACGTTAGAACACAAATGTACATCCTGAAATGACATGGTCAGTGGGTGTTTTGCAGCGCTCCTGGCGGCGGCAACAGCAGAAACAATTTCAACAGTGCGTTTCTGTAGCGACGCCAGAGAAACAACGTCCGAAACGGAAGAGCGCGTGGCTTTGTGCTGAACGTCGCGACGCTGCGTCTCGCCCGCTCTTTGTTTCCTTTCAGTTTGCCAAGCCACCAGTAGAGAGGGGAATGAATTCAGTGGTGAATGCTGTTTAGGTTTCTACGTTTCTGTACTGTGGTCATATATTTAGCGCGCGTTAACTTACGTTTTCAATGTTTTGGCACGAACACATTATAGTGTTACAGAAGGGCATTGTAAATTTGAAGGTCGAAACAAAGAAAGAAAGTAAAAGAGGAAAAAATGTTTTAAACCTTTAAATTTGAGAATAGTGTTTGGAAACAAGTTTGCAGAAAATTGTATATAATGCTTATAAATAATTTAAAGCAAATGTTTGAAAAAGAAGCTTTGAAATTCTAAAGTAAGAGAAAAATTATTTAATATGTCACCAGAGAAGAAATATGGAGGAACGTGTATAGTAAACTTGCAGCTAACCACAAACTGCCTACCCACGTGCATTTCTTTACATACCCTTTATTGTCTCTTTGAAAGCGAATTGTTGTTTGGAATAGGAGGCATAGCGTGAAGCGAGGTAACAAAAGTAGCGACAGAGAGGAGAAGTGGGCGGCTGGAGGTGCTGCTGCGAGTGGAGGGGCTATGGAAGACGAAGAAAGGAGTGGAAGCGCAGGCGAGGGAGAGCTCGTGGCAAGGTCGAGAGGGCTCAATGGGATTGGAATGAACGGCGCGGGTGGAGTCAATGGAACAGACAGTGCTTCTGAAAGATATGCACTTCATCAAATGCTCTGTGGGGTACTGGAAGATACTGATAACCCTTTCAAAAAGAAGCATTGCAATACGTACTATATTACGTACTCTAAACAATGGGAAAAAACATCCCTGCTGTTTATATAATTGCCAAATGCACAGAAATGAAAAATAGAACTGAGTCTGTCGTGTTTAATACTATCTTGCTAAACATATCAAAAACGTTCATTTGTTGAATAAAAGACGGGTTTAGATAGCTTAAGACATCAATGGATGTCACTGCAGTACCTCTGACAGAGAGTTCTAAACAAGATGACGGCAAGATTTTCGACGCTAGCCTCATAGGTGAAATTCACCAGTTGTCTGGAGGAAGAGTTGTCTGGAGGTAGTTTTTCGTTGTTTCTTACCAACACCAGGCGAATGTCGGAGCAAGACCGAAACAAACGAGTCACGGACCGTGCGCGAACTTTCCTTCTTCCTTGTCCTATCGTCATCCCTTTCTTACACTTAGACGTGCTTTATTACTGCACATGCGGGGAGACTAGTCGGAAGATATTTGGCTGAGAAAAAACTGACAGGTAGTTCGCTGCCGGATCTTACCATCCAGCGAGGGAAAATCCCCACCAGCTCCCGCAATAAAAATCATAAACTAATCACCTTAACACCTGACACCCCCAGAATCACTAATTAATAGATAGATAGATTTATTAAAGTTCGCTTTGAGCTAATCTTCGGTGGTAAACATGATAACAATTAAAATTAGAATGACTAATTATTTTAAACATTTACCATTGGGTTTACTATTAGAATTAGGGGGTCGATATAATAGTTCCAATTTATTT
>BOPP01000606.1:0-26715 GCA_017312745.1 Gryllus bimaculatus | reverse complement strand
TGAATACAGAGTATTATCAAATAAATATATAATATAAATCAAATCTCAAATAATATTTTTCTAGAAACTCCATTATATTTTCCACCAAATTATCGTGAAGAACGTAACAAATAAGTACGGCACAATCTGGTTAAGTCGGAACCTGTCTAAGCCGGAAGCTGTCAAAAAATGTCTTCGTCCCGTAAAGTTAAATGACATTGGACAGGGCATAAAACGGAACTTTTTTCGTGTCCTGCGGGAAAAATTCTTATAAAACGGAACTCCTATGCATTTAATGCAATAGGCAGAGGGACGCGAGATGTTCCTAATAAAATGAATGCATGTGCAACCTTAAATTCTCTAACCTTGTGACTCAAGGCGTAGGAAAATTCCCTCTCTCTCGACTCACTGAGCATGGGAAGGTGTGCGGGTATGGCTTCTAATCACGCGTCTCCCTGGCCCGTGTTGAAAATCATAACCCTTCGACCAGATACACATTGCTCAAGGCCATGCCAGGGTATCAGAAAGTGAAAGTACTGAGTTGCAACGCATTGTGCATCGAAAGAGCCAGAAAGCTGCCCGAATGCAGCCAGTAAGGTGTATTTTTTTATTTTTTAACTCAGAAGCTGCCAATGAAGAGTGTTGAAGTGAGGGTGATTTATTATAATTATCAAAATACATTAACATATGAAGTCATATAATATATATATATATATATATATATATATATATATATATATATATATATATATATATAGGGAAGGCCGAAATATTTGTTGTGTCCCAATCGATTTCGGCTTAGAAAGATTTTAATGTAATGGAAATGTTCAATAAATTTCTTTCATTTTTTGTAGTTTTCTTCAATTCATTATTCAACAAAAACTGCTCAAGCTATACAAGAAAAACTGGTTTTTAAAATATATCTTAACTTGTGGATAAATAAATATCTCTGATCATAAATAAAAATTGTTTTAAACATTTCTTTGTGAGAATCTCCTTAGCCTTCCCCGCCCTTCCCGTCCGTCTGTCCGCCCGTCCGTCTGCCCGCCCGTTCGTCTCTCTGACTGCTTGTCTGTCTGTGAACAATGCTAACTAAACTGCTAAACATCAGCGGATTTTCTCTAAAATGGATATTCCCCAATCGAACTGAAAGATGTTGCGGTGTAACCTATATATTAATTATTGGGGGTACTTTACATGAAGCGCATGGAAAGTTTTCCTAATTTTCAAAAATATGACTCCATTATCTTTTATTAAATTTTGTGGTTAGATAGTGTAAAAGACGATTCAGAGAATGGTGCTGATTTGAGGTTCGTTGGAATTGTATTTGAAATATTGTAAATTGAAAATGTTCAAAATGTTTCCGGATTCTTCCTAGAACTACCATTAGGAAAATATATTTTTTTCCCTTAATGAAACCGTTCTTTTAAAGATAGACTTTGAAATAAGACCATGTACAATACAGCAATGCTCCAAAATTCGAAAAGCAGGGACAAATTGTACCAGACCACATATTTGTGATTGTTAGTATATCCGGAGTTGTTTGGCGACGTTTGTGTAGTACTCTATTTGTATCGTACTTGTTTACTTTACAGAAAGTTATGAACTAATATAATTATATATTTTTATTACTCATCTAAAATTTACTCTTTAGTTTTATTGTTCCTTTTGCATCATAATTAGGTAGGTATTGTCAGAAATAATAGTTGGTACGAATAAATAATATAACAAATTAATAGTTAATGAAGAAAAAACAGTTTAAATGCATTTTTGCCTTTCAAATCAGCAATCGCATGCTCCATTGAAAAAAATAAATTGAAAAAAATAATATTATACAAACGTAACTAGTATTGTGCAAACGTATTGGCTCTTCTCTTGTTCCGTCTTGTATTTGTTTTCATGGCATAGATACAGAATATCCCTTACGGGAAACAAACCATTCAGGCCTAACTCGCGAGGAGTAGTTTTAATAATTTTAACATGCAATTAAATGCGTTCACATGTTAATTCGAATATAGCGAAACTAGAGAGGCCGTCGCAAGACCACTAATCGCGTGAGACCTGTCGCCACTTTGAGCAGGCCGACCAAAACGTATGCGCGGTTTTTCTGGGCGGCTAAACGCCGTTCGTCACAAAGACTAAACATACATTTTATTTGATTGTTTCATTTATTTTCAATTTTTAAACATTAGTGTATTTAGATAAGGAAAATCCTAGATAAATTAGATAAAAGCAAAAAAATATAGGCGGAACATTTTCGTTTTTTTGGGGCAATATTTCGAAGTGAACTTAAATGTTCCTCGATGTAGCAGATGTCAATTCGAATTCAGCAGCCTCCAAAAAGCTAGAACGTCGCTAAGAACAAAAAACGGCCATTTTTTACCGTATTTAACTGTGAGCACATTATTGGGACTATAATGGACATAATATAATATGAATACAATTTCTGCAGGGACTGCAATAAATAAATTCGTGCAGTAACAGTTGGTTGCTGCGAAAACATCACAATGTTTTTTGCATTATTTTTTAAGATAAGAGATCAATCATCGCAGATTTTTTTGTTTTCTGAGAGTTTCTTTTCTGAAGAAAGATTCTTCATTCATAATCGTATTTATCACTTAGAAGTGGGAACACAACAATTAGGAACAAAGCATTTCAGAATTATAGTTCTTGATATCAAATGAAATCGCGATGTGAATATGTAGGTTAGTGCAAAAAAGTAAATGTGACAAATCAATAAATTAACTTCGGAGATAGAAAGGACATAGAGGATACGATGTTAAGTATGATTAGGCATATGTGTAGTTTGTATAACTTAGTTTTAAAACAGATTACTGCTCTCGCACTACCATGTGTTAAGATCAATAGGACTAAGCGCAATTTGGCGTCCTGAATCCGAGCTGTGTTTCTGCATTGAGAATATGGTAATGTGGTGTGCGTGGGTGTGCAGCGGGCGATGGGAGAGCATATCATCAAATCATTGAACCAACGTGGAATAATAGAGAATGGCTACGCCTCCCGCTGATCTAATAGAACTTGTTTGTTGTTGACTACCGGTACGCATACCCCATTATTGTTCCCCGCCTTCATTGGCCTTACGCTAGAATCTCAAAACAATTGTTGTACGGTCTCTGTAAAGATTACAACAATATTTTCAAGTTAGATAGACATTATTTGTTCAGAGGCTAACCGGTAGAAAGTGTGTATCTAAGTCGATGTCTCACTTTAAATACAAAGAAAAATCTTTTTCGCTTGAAAAAGAAAAAACATCTGCTCTATCGAAATGAATTTGAGTAGATTCTAAAGCAATGACCTTTAATAATCTATTCTTAAATTCTTTTCTGAACCGATAGTGGCGAATAACAAACAGAAATGTAATGGTAGGAAAAGTGAGCAAGGTATGTTAATTTATTTTCTACTCAATACCTGACAAAATTCACACTCATATACACTTCACCGGATAAGATGGTACGAGATGGCTCTCCTAAACGTAATGCCGTATAAATAATTACGCTACAGCTCTAAAGAAAAATATGATTTTTAAAAGGTTTCTTAGCTCCCTATTCCCATACTCTCTACATCCCAAAACGTGTTTTCTATTTCATTTTTGTGATCTTCTAGTTTATCTAATTGAAAAAATGTGAAAAATAAGAAAATAATGTATAGTATTAGAAAAACCTTTTTAATATTTTAACAGTGCTCAATTGAAGCGCAAACATTAGTTTTGAATAAGTAGCGAAAAATTATTTTTACTGTTTTTAAAACCCAGGAACCGACTAAAACAAATGGTGTTACAATGGGACATACTTTTTCGCGTTATTCGAAACAGCTACGTAATATTGAAATATTGCATTTTCTGTGCTACTCGCACCTCAGCCATTATTTTAAAACATCTAATGGAACCAAGAAGCGAGCAACACACTGTTGCCAACGTAACGTTGTCAAAACTACGTAGATTCACTTGGTTAATAATATCAATACAGTAATTAGAATATATGCAACTGACATGAAAAGAATTACTAAATTTCTGGTTGCTCTTTCAGGAGTTGCCTTTCGTCGTAATATAACAGATTCGATAGCCTTTCATTTCGTCACCGACTTCCAATATCCACACTTAAGGTACGATAAACACTACTGCTTTTCAACAAAGAGAGCGTCCATGGTTTCTCTAGAGAGGGATGGTGATATAAACAAAATGAGTGCTACACAAATGCTTCTCAATCGATGCGGAATTGTTGCGAAATTTCTATTAATGCTGTGGATTGCTGAAAGAGAAATACATACATAATTTTGAAAATGTCGAAAGGGATTCATATACCCCCCATAATTAAACTTTCGGTTTCAAAATCCAGGGTCCGTTATATCAGCTAGAACAGTTGGGGAGTATCAATTTTGGAGAAAATCAGCTGAACGATTTTTGCGTTAGCGTGTGCACTTTCTGACGTAATATAACAGATGTAGACGTGTAGACGTCTGTGTACACGTTTGGTCGTCAATTGATTTTTCGGTACCCAGGACCCACAAAACACGAATTCTGGCTACACCACGTGTTAAAAGATTTTTTTCTATATTTAGTAACTGTAATTATCCATTTTTTGTTTACCAGGGCCCGGTAATAAGAGTTCTTGTGTCGAAAATGACCGCAATAATTTGGTGCATTTATTTCAGTGTGTATTATACATGTATACCCATTGTTCTAGCACCAAGTAATATTTTGACTTAAGAATGCAGTTACAAATTTTCTTGTTTTTACAGCTTTATTATAATTTGTATTCGAAGGCAGTTTAGAAGAAAATATAGACTCAAAACCTTGAAAGTGTGAAAATTGGTGAATAGATAGCCAGTCCTGTATCGAATAGTTTTCAGGAGAAAAAGTAGGAGTTGCAGGTTATGACACAAAAGAGATTATTGCAACAAGCAATGAAATCGTGCATAAGTCGGAAGCGATGCATTGTAGGTTTTTGAAACCACGTTTGCAAGTCCCTTTTGCGACAACGTTATTTAGGATAGGGAAATTGTAAACAGATGACGTGTTTTGGGTATTGGGGAAGGGTAAGTTGACAGATGGGGAAATGCATGAGGAACAATTCGAGTGCAGGTAAAGAACAGAGGAAACAGGTTGGATCCTGATTATGTTCTTCTTTAGGTAGTATTTTAACAATTGGACGCTTTGAGTTCCCCACTCCATAGCCAAGTGTGGTCAGAGTAATGCAGAAGCCGAAATCAATGCAAAATGAAATTGAAGGGAAATACTGAAATTATCTTTCGCGATAAAATTAAAGGGACGTTTTAATTTTCTGTGCATTTTAATCTCAACGGTCAGCAAATGTTAGATTGGTTTTGTCTCGCAGAGTGATGGGTCTGAAATGTAAATCTCATTTCGGGGATGGGCGTTAGCAGTTGAGTGCTACTGGAAATAATTCTCCAGTTTCCATGCATTTATTATTTACAAAGTGCGAGTTTTCGAAAGTGTCCGGATTGTATATACTTCTTTGCATAGACACTAGAATAAAAACGTAGGTTAAGGGAAATTCAACTTTTTTCTCTAGTCTAAAACAACTGCAGCTCGAGCGAAAGCAGCAGCGGCGCGCTTCTCGGTCTGAGAGGGTCGCTGCTCCGAGTGTAGTTCAAACGTCTAATCACCAGGACTTGTTATTCACCAAAGCGGCCAACTTTGTGGCAGCCACAGCACGGGTGTGCTCCACGAGGCTACCGCCTCACCTGGCGGAAGCATATCTCTGTTTGTCGGTGAGAAAACAGTGTCCCGAACAAATAAGCCTCCAATGGACTGCAAAACGGGCTCTCTTAGGAGCGGCACAGCGCTTGCACTGAATCACCTGCGTGACACGAATATCGGCGCTGGTGAGGGCTACAGCAACCAGGTGTGCTGCCGGCCAACTCCAAGTTGCCAACAAACTACGCTATCGACATCAAGAAATTTTTTCACTACCATGGAGAAAGTAAAACATTAACATTTGAAGAAACCGCAACAATACATTTACTTCTTTCAAAACGAGAACTCCATTCAACACATTAGTTAATCCAAAATCCTACTCCCAAAACACACCTTCTTTGGAAATCTACCTGCTTCTGCTCTCAATTACACGACAAAATCAAGAGCCGGAAATATCAATTTCTCCAGATCAACAACAATCAATCCCGCATCCTACATTCTCGCAAACCAGGAAAAGGATCTAGATTGAGAGAAACAACTACAACTATAACAATCTAAAGCCCCATCAGTTTGCTTCCCATCATTCAAAAATTTTTGGAAATATTGTTACTCGATAGACTAATAAATTCCTACCGAAATAGACGCCATTCCGATGAACAATAACGTCTTTTAGACCTAATCATTCATGCACGCAGCAATTACTGAGACTAACAGATAATTGCCGAGAGCGAAAAGAAACACACTACCAGTTTCTCTTGACATTCAACAGTAGTATGACAGGATCTTGGCAATCCAAAGAAATCTGAATAGTCAGTCGTTTAAAATTCTTTAAAGTAACGTAAAAGTTTTTATGGTGAGTCTTCCCGAATTACATCCAAAGAATAAATCATAGCTTCGTTTGACAGAACTAAATGTAGTCATTGTGAAAGGGTCAATGACAACAGTTGTACGAACCTCCGTGTCACGAACACATCACAGGTCGCTGAATATTTGCTGGCCGGCGCCACTGGCGCAAACTCACCCAATTGCCAGTTCCAACAGGCATCGCCAAATCTAATAACAAATTGAGGGCAAATACCTGAAAAGTTAAATTAAAAATCCTCAATATCGAGTAGCAAAAGTCGTACTCATTAAACTTTTTTGTATGACGCAACCCCGCACTTAAATAAATAATGCTCTTAAGTCTGCGAGCACGAAAAGCAGCGAAGAGAAAAATAAAATATCTTGGCATTAAATTTACATAAAGATTACTGGGATAAGTAGACACATTTGACCTAAAGAAAGCAGAAAGTGCAAAAACCAAGAATCTTCAATTAAGACCTTTACTATAACTCGTACAAATCATCTGCACTCACGCTAACGGACAAGATACTCGCGAGTGATCGCCAACCACTGCTTATATTCATAGTCCGATTTGACCGCAATGCCTTCCAAACCAATCTCAAACAAAATTGCAAGTATTTAAGCAAAATAATTTAAACGATTAATAACAGACCACAATGTTCATTTAGTAATAAATAACTACATCCGATCTAAACGATGAATGAAACAAACACCAAACAGCTTTCCTATCTAACACCATAAACACAATTTATCCTTCATAAAGGCATCAACTCGCTACAGAGACTCGGGAAAGATCCAATTCAAAACCAAAATTAAGAACAGTTTTCCGCCCATTTCTTGCCTCCAGATATTTGCAAATATTGAATAATTCTCTTTTTTTCCTCTCCATATATAAGATTACTAAAGTAAAATTTTAATTACATTAAATTAATTAGATTAAGTCATCACGTAATTGCAAAGTTTTCCTTGTAAACTGATAATTGCAACTTCAACAAAAACAACACTAAAACAAATTAAATAAATGAAAGAAACTGAGAGTAGGACTGTAAGAAACAATGTATTAGGTACTCTATGAGCCGATTTGTTTAAAATTCTGTTGATTCTGTTGCGTCTTCAATTAACGCCACTCGTCTCCAAGCCCCACGGGGCGTTGAGCGCTTTGCGATTCCGGAGGAATCCGTCATTAATTATTAGCATTGCCGTATCCGCCACGTCTTGTCGCGGTCAGTAGCAAAGTCGTTTCGTCGTTTCACATAAGGTTCTACGGGAATCGAACACGGAACCTCAGTGGTGATAGGTAAGCGACTTGCAAGCGACTTCGCCACTAAGCCACAAGAGCATAATTTTTATACAGCTTCCGGAAGGAATGACAGAAGGTTAAGTAACGATATTATTATTTTCGATTTAATACTATCGTTATCGATACCGATACTAGGAATATCGGATACAAACTTAATATGTTGTAAGCATCTAAAGACTTTATGCGAACACAGACGAAAGTTTGGAACGAATGAGTAATGTTTGATTAGTTATATTTGTATTGTGTGGTTTCGACACTGACTGCAAAAATCGTAAACATATTCATCCGCAAGTTTGAGTAACTGTAGTACGATTTTATACATTGAACATAATAAATATTCAGTATAACAAAAAAATATTTATAATGTAAAAATGTGAAGTCCTTACAGGCAAGCCAAAGTACAGTATTCGGAAAAAATGTTACTAATTATAAGTACCCCGATTTATCAAAATAGATATAAATTCTGAAAAAATGGAAACAAACCTCGATAGTGAACACAAATTTGATTGGAATATTCGACACTCGTTCTAATTCATGCACTGAACGTCCTTACACACGCGTCCAGTCACAACGTTTCCTGGAAAGACTGTTTCAGGTTTGGTATTACGCTTTTATCAATTCAACAGAACAGCTAGTTTTTACAAGCTTCCAGACAGATACCTAATGAGGTTCTGGACTACCTCTAATGGTCGGTTTCACTAAATGCGTTTTAACTCATTTAGACCCGCTGTTCGCAGACGGGAACAGACGTTTTCAATACTCTAACAAGAAAAAATTAACTGATTCGTATTGTTGCGATACTAAATGATAGCACAGAATCTGTTTTATCTCCGAGCGATTATATTTCTCGGTTCTTTCATTCTCGATGCAATTGTTAGTGAGAAAGTAGTATCGCATGCACGTTGAAATGGCTTCTTCGAAAATGTCTTTTACGCATGTGTTTCTTCGTTTTTGTAAATGATTCTGTATCTGTTGATATCTTCAGAGAGCATTTTACATTCTTTTAATTAATAATTGTTTTAAATGTTCAACTTGGACAATTATAAACACGTAAATTAGAATGTTTCTGTATGGGAACAGCGAATCTGAATGACAGGGTATAAAATGTCTTTCTTAAGTTGGCTAAACGAGATCACAAATCTTCTGACGGATGAAAACTATATTTTCAAAGGTAATATCGTTTTTTACCAAGCGAAGGCGATAGTTTTGAAGAAGATGTTAGAGAAGAAAATGAAATTCAATTCGATCGTTTGACTGGGAAACAACTATTGAAAATGCTGAAGGTAATGTAAAGAAAATAATATCATCTGAGGTGATGCAGGAAGTTGTTGCCCACACAGTTTCAAATTTTGAAGCAAGAGACTCAGAAAATACGAAAATATAAGAGCACAAGAAAAGAACAATAAGAAGTTGGATAAACGGAGAAAACAAGGGGAAACTACGGTTACAGAAAGGGAAATCACTGATTGGATTTTGAATTTTGATGAGGATTCTGTAAAGCCTTTTTGAGTTATTTTACACAATAATATAATTCAAATAATATGTTATTATTCCAACTTATATGCTCTTCAGAATGGGGAAAGCAACCGTAATTTTCAACAAGATGAAATCAACTTATTTTAACTCGATTTCCTTATTAGCAGCTATTCTCAAGTACACAGACTGGAACAGAGGCCAGACATTTATAACAAAGCTATGTCTGATGTAATTTCTACAAATTGATTCATACATTATAAAATATCTGCACGTGAGTGATAATAAAATGTACATAAATGGAATCACTTAAAAAGATTACTCCTCTTTTGGAGAAGAACAAGAAGTGGTTGTAGTGTTTTTCAGGGGACGGAAATTTCTGTGTCGATGCGTCCACGATTCCGTACGGCGGCCGTCGTGGGGCAAAACAGCATATTAATGGAAAAGTGATCCGTTGGGGTTATAAAGCACGGTGTCTGTGTACCCGTATGTTACCTTATTCAGGCAAATTTGTGACAGGCAGTAGCTACTGTCAACACTTACGAGCAGGAGGATCTGTTATTTTATCTCTAACAGAGAACCTTCTCCCAGAAACTAAGTATGACTTGCACTTTGATAACTTCTTTACCTCCGTAAATTTATTGGAATAGCTTGCAAATAGCAGCCGAGCAGGGTTTAACATCGCTATTGTGAGTAACATACGTCAGGGGGTTGACGATTCAATAGATTAAAGTTCGGATATGTTGTTTCTCTTCTGTGAATTGGACGGGGCATCGCTAGCGGGGATCTAACACGTTTAAAAAAAGAGAAATATATTGCGAAAGAGAGACCTGTAATTGAAGGAAAATCTACTCGACGAAATGCTAATCTCGGGAGCACGGTATTTCGGAAATATAGCTCACCCTCTGCCGTCATAGTTTGATCTATTTTCACTTCGACCTAAATGTTGTGCAAAACTTCTTTCCCATCTTCATCTGCTGGTCACGTGGTGGTTTCCCGTCTGCTGAAGCTTCGCAAGGACACTCTCAGCGTGGGTCTCTCGCCCCGTGCCGGCGCGCAGAGAATCGAAAAGCCTTCTGCCAAGGACACCAGGGAGGGCGTCGCCCCTCGCGCACTGCCACTGGGGCTCGCGGAGCTAATGGGAAGGCATCTTCGCTCAATTCCTTCTGCTCCGCCCGTCACGGAAGGGAATAAATCATCGACGGAGGACAGCTGTAAATCAACCCTGTAAGCGATGAGACTTACCCTTTAGGATACGACATATTCACTCGGAGCAACTACGCCAAATAAATCACTTGGCATAAAGAAGTATAAACGTCTGTTAGAAACGTAAGGTATTTTCGTTTACTAGTTCATTGCTGTGTGTTTACGGACCTGAAACACGGCGCTGTAACGGCGTTGTTAATACCCTTAAGGGCCTTTCTGGTTCTTTAAGCCCGCGCGGGCCTTTTGAATACTTTATGGCTCGCTCAGTACGAACACAACAAATACAACATTTTTATGAATTCTATTTATTAAAGTTAATATATCAATACATAAATGGAACATTGATCAGATGAATAAAATGTGTTCTATATCTTATATTGTATGTGTATGTGTATAACGTGTATATAACTTATTTTGCTTAATTGATACGAAACTTGCAATTTTGGAATCTAACTCTGAATTTATAATTGCCATTAGTCATTTGTATTTCACTGTTACATATCACCTTTTTTAGTGGCATACTATACGCTTCTTGAGTAATAGTACTTCTAGTAGTAATAAAATGTATAAGGCATACCAGCTAACATCATCTAAATGTTATTTTTTGATGTTATGAAATATTTTAAACTTTTGGGAAAAGAGGCCAAATAACCTAAAAGTACGGTTCAGCAGGAACTTCACAATATTCTCTCATTTTGCACGAATTAATCAGTCAAAGGGTGATTATACAGCAGTAATTAGACGAACATTGTTTTGTTTTTGTTTTAGTTTTTACTTTCTTCTTACGAGTACAAAACTACAACATTCTCTTAGAAAACAAAATCTTGATTCCTGTTAGGTTTCAACCAAGCAATCTGCACAATGATTAAGCACCGATTTACTTTCTCTATTAACGGTAAATCTGTTAAATACAGCAGACATTTTGAAAAAACGTTAACTGTGTTGGGATATGTTGGCGCACTGGAATCAATCAGTGTGATGTATCTGTGGTTTAAAGGCACTAGAGCAACAAATAACATTGTCACGCATCGCTCACCCTCGCTGCCATTGATCAAAGCGGGCGGGGGTGTCGCTCGCGCACAGACAAATTGCACTCGTGAAAAGAGCTGCAGCGACCCTCACCTACAACAGACGAGGCACATGGAAGCGCAGTAATTAGCTATGAACGGAGAACACGTTGTCTGGCATTACTTGAACACACATTGACGTAAATGTTCTTTTTATTAGGAATCTGCACATCCCATTAAGGAAAGGCTTCCTGCTCGTGCAGTGAGTCATTGATCTTATTTAATGAAGTGATAGAAGGGTGAATTGACGATCACAAATACATGCCCAAGGCAGGATTCGAACCTGCCACCCTTCAGTCCCATATCACAACAAACTCCGCTTTGACGATCTCAGCTATCCGGATTGACCACAGGTCGTTAGGAGACTGTAATATATACTTCAGTGTTAAATAATTATTTTGGATAACACCGAAGAGACTTCACAAACGTCATTTTTTACGTTGAGAACTGCAATGTGGTAACATTAATTTTATATCTACTGCCCCTTTGAAAGCAGATCGCTTGAAAATCTGTTCACCCCAATGTCTTACATAAGTATGTATTAAAGTAGTCAATACTTCCATTTCGCAAAAATGCATTTTTTAACAAGAAGAGTCCAGAATAATAAAAATACCGTGCGTTAATTATATTAAAACTATTAAATGATATTGGGTCGAACTGCCGCGAATTCGTCGTAGTATATCTACCCATAAAATCGCGGCTATCCAGCGCGGTCAGAGCGGCCGTTGGGGGGGCGTTCCTCTGACGCGCGTCCCTTCCCTGTTCTCTTGCGGCGAGGGTCATTTATGACACAGGAGCCCCCGCGTCGTTTGAAAGGAGGGAATTTTTGTCAGCAACTGCGCCCCCGCCGCCTCTCAAGAGGGTGACTCCCCCCCCCCCCACGCGACCGCATGTCAAAGAGACCCGACGTCAATTACACCCACTTGAGGAGACAGATACACAGCACAACGAACTGCGACGCGCTTGCGGCTTCGCAATTGGGGTCACGCCGACTTCCTGCGTCACTGGCCGAAGCTCCGCCCCATCGTGCTCCGTGAAATTCAATCGTGAGGATTCTCACTGGAGAAGAGGGGGTACCGAGCCTTCATGATTCCGGAGAGCAGCTCTCACAAGGACTTGCTTTTGAAATCTTGCAGAGGGAGTTCGGACCTCAATAATCATCTGAGAAATCTCGCGGAGGGAGTTTTGGCTCAGAATCACCAGAGATTCCGATCAACAACGCCACGCGGAAGTGCGGCCGCGATAACCTGCAGCTGCCCGGGGGCGACGCGCCTTCGAGGCCGGCCAACAACCCCACCAGCTGCGCGACCGTACGGCCACGCCAACAACCACAACAACAAGGGGTTCGCTTCGCTCCAGCTAGAATGCGGAAGAACAGTTCCTGAGCGAAGCTGAAAAGAAGATGTCATCAGCATCAATATTCATGGCGGCTTATTAATTAAATTAGTTTTTATATCGAGTCAATCAATCACGTTAATTTGAAATAAAAAAGATCACACGTATTATACTTATAAAATGTCACGTAAAATCACCGTAAAACCACTCATGATCATCATTCTAGATATAAAATGTTTATTTTATTAAAGTTAAATGACTGTGTTATTGAAAACCTCATCCCTGCTCCACAAACCACGGGTTGGTTACAATTATAATCTTTCCCGCATACGTACGTATACGGTATCTTCTTCGTTAATCTCACAAACTTAAGAATAATTTGACCTTAATGCCCAAGATTTTTAAACTTTTTCTGTAAAGAGTATAAGCAGAAATATGAATGACGTGTTTTAAATTTATTCCCAAATATTGTTTTTTGATATTATATTAATCTTTAAAAGTTTCGATAAAATGTTCGTATCGATAAAGTTAACCATTTTTTTCTCGTATAGTAATTGTATCTGAAATTTTATATATTACAACTTAACAGATCAAAAGATGCTCTTTCATTTGATGTATGTATTGAATTCATAAAATTAAAAAAAATGTTTGATCCATTTTATTTTTTTAATTTTTCCCAAACAACAACAGTTTAAAAGTTTAAAAAAATATGATTATAATTTTTAAAACGTTCTACATATGCCTGGTAACTTACAAAGTGGGACACTGAGATAAACCTGAGAAATTCAATGCAATAGAAATGTTTGTCTACTTGCTGTTTCCCTGCCGCGTCTGCTTTCGCGTCACCCCTCAAAACAGTACACGATTACCATCAATATACTCTCACAGAACAATAAACAGAAGTATCACTTCACATCTTACTACGTGGAAGGTATATACATACGACCTTCATAGCCGATTAAATTCAAATTATAAAGAGTCAAACTGAGTCAATTTAGTACTAAATGGAGAAAATATTTATATGAATAAGAGCATGTGAAACAATAAATTAATTCCCACTTCTTTAACTTCACATTACAAATATTAATTGACATTTTCATAAAGAAATGAAACTATAATTTTTTATGCCTTGTACTTTTTTATTATATCTTTGTTGTAATATTCCTTTTTCTAAATAATGTTCTTCAAATTATCATCAACCCACTTCAATAACTTCCTGGATAAATTAAAAGGATAAATTAAACACCTTTCAGGATAGATGGCTGGCTTTTTCCGAAAATATTATACTTGACTCGCCCCCTCCCTTCCGTACGTCGCAAGGTCATTTTCCATAAGACGTTGTGAAGCGATGAATTGCCATTCAGCACTCACACTGAAGGCAATTTCAACTCGTGACCCCGACCGAAACTTCCCGAACTTCTGACCCCGTCCGAAAAATATTTTTTTATTTTCAATTTTTCTAATTTACAATCTGTTCACTTGGAACAATTAGTAAATGATATACAAGATAGAAGTTACTATGAAGAGAATCTCAAGGGTAAGTCTAGAATATGTTCACGCGTTAGCCTATACACATGTTCACTCTTGTCTAACATGTTCACTGAGTGTTGATTCGGGTGCCAGCCCAGTCTCTTCTGGTGCCTCTTGCTTCTCTCCGAGATAGTCTCTGCCATTGTTGAGATGTTCAAATCTTTGTACAAATTATTGCTAGTGACGAACCACGGAGCGTTGCATATATATCTCAGTGTTTTTGTTTCGAATCTTCTCAGGATCTCCAGGTTTGACTTGCTGGCAGTTCACCAGAGTTCGATGCCGTAAGTCTATGTTGGCTTGATTATTGTCTTGTGCACTAAACTTTTTATGTGTAAGGAGAGCTTAGACCTTTGGTTAAGTACCCATGATAATTTGTTTAATTTCAGTTGTGATTCTTTTCTCTTTTTCAAGATGTGAGGTTTCCAGGTTAAGTGACTGTCCAGATGTAAACCAAGATACCTCACAACAGTTGTTACTGAGAGTTCTGACGAGTTTAATTTCACTTTGGTTCATTTCGAGGTGAGAAGGTAATATGTTGTGATTTTGCTGGGTTTATATTTACTCTCCATTGATTCGTCCATTTTTATATCTTGTCCAGATGCACTTGCAGGTGTTGCGATACTCGAGTCGAGTCCTCGTCGACAGCTAAAATAGCTGTCATCAGGGAATGTGGCCATTATAGTGCGTTCTGTTGTTGGTAGGTCAGAAGCATAGATTACGTACAGAATTGGTCCTAGGATACTTCCTTGAGGTACACCTGCGGTCAGTGGCTTAAATTCAGAGAAAACATCTTGGTATTTAATTTGAAAAAAGCGGCTGGATAGGTACGTTTTAAAAAAACGTATAGAATGAGTGCATGAGTATTTGTTTGATTTTGAATACCAGACATGCATGCCAGACCCTATCTAATGCTTGCTGTACAAGAAAGCAGCAGAGCAATATTTCTGTTCTTCTAGGCTTTAAGATATCTTGTTTACTATTCGGTGTGTCTGATCTATAGTTGAGTGATCTTCACGAAACCCACATTGAAAGTCTGGTATTATACTATCGGTGATTGGTTTAAGCCGTTGTAAAAGTAGTTATTGAAATACCTTGGATAAAATTGGGAGAAGACTTATTGGTCTGTATGATAAAACGTCTGTAGCAGGTTTTCCAGGTTTCGCTATGGCTGTCACTTGTGCATACTTCCAGAGAGTCGGATTAAAGATGGATGTGACGAATGATAGTGCTTCCTTGGGTAATTCTTGTAATATTGTACCAGTTATAAGAGCATGTCTTGGGCTTTTAGTTGGATTGATGTGCTTTTTAATGGTTTCTTCTATTTCACATAAATTGAACGTCTTGATCGGTGCCGACTGTTGGAGGGGAGCCTGTAAACTTTCTATTACCTCATTTTCCGAAGTACTTAGTTTAGCTATTGGTTTGAATACTGTAGAAAAGTGTATAGCAAGACATTCGGCATTTTCTTCAGGGCTTCGTGCCCATGTGCCATCTTATCTTCTAAAAGGCGAGATGTGTTGTTGTGGCCGATTCATTTTTTTGTTGCTTTCCACAAAGAGTAATTAGTTATAGCTGTTGGTGACAAGGAATTTACGTAATTGGAAAAATTCGTGTTTTGGTACTCTTTTAGTTCTCTTTTTAGTTGATGGGCTGATGCGTTAAGTTTCTTTTTGTCTTCAGGCTGCCTGGTGGACATATAGATTCTACGAAGTCGGCGTTTTTCACCTATTTTTGTCTAATTTCTTTGGGATACGGTAAGTTCTTAATTACGTCAGATTGTGGTGTTGCTCTCCAGGCAGCGTTCCGTATAACCTCTGTTAGATGTAAAACTGCGGTGTCTCTATCATTGCTTGATTTTAGAGGCATATTTACGCTTAACGAGTTATTAACGTATATTCGAAATTTATCCCAGTTAGTAAACTTACTACAAAGTTTAGGTAGTGATCTGCGCTCAATAATGGACGAACAGATGGTCGTCTCTACTGGCGTGTGATCGGAACTGAGGTCGTAGCTGGTTTTAATATTGATTGTAGGAGGTATTAGTGCTTTTGCTAAGAAAAAGTCTAGAAGATCAGGTGTTTTGTTCATATCAGTGGACCAGTATGAAGGTCTCCTGTTGATAGTGTCACAACATTCAATTTGTTTATTGCCTTAAGTGGATTCTTCCCCCTTAAGGTATTGAGACGTGAGCCCCATTGTTGATGTTTGGCGTTGTAGTCTCCGCCGGCGCGCTACTGACATCTCCGTCCAAGAGTTTTTAGAACGTAAGATAATTTGAATCTTCGTTATTGTAAGACTGTGTTTCGAAGACAAACTCGCTGTTAGGGTTATGGTCTACCGTTTTCTGTAATGCATTACAGAGGTAGCTCTGAATTTCTTCGTTTTGTATTCGGTAAGCTCAATTTTGACGTTTTACTTATGAACGGTCCGTTCGCCGTGCGGCAGTTCGTCCGGATTCAAGTCAACTGTAAGATTATCGTATCCCGAAGTTGAAGATAGGTTTTATCTGTGAAGTGTTTTCAATATAGCAATGATATCTATGGCTTGTCTCGGTGGAATTGCTATTACCTCTCGAGAAGCAGAAGCCTGAGTAGTATCCAATTAGCGATCCATGAGTAAAGTTTATTTTTTCCGCGCATTTAATGCATTTTGGATAATCAGATGTATGTCGATTAAGATTAAGGTGGGTATTTATTTGCACGATTGCTGTTTCAAATGTTTTCGAATCTCTGAAAGGTTTCATAAAGCGTGCATGACTGAGGTCTTCGTTGGTCGTGTTAGGTCTCATGATAGAATAATATTTGTATTACATAAGCTGTTTTGGGCATTTGCGCGCATTAATAGCATTGATTATCCATGAGTTGCTCGTCGTTTTCTTACGGTTGCTTTCTTCATGAGGTTTGCTCGTTTGGGTGGGATTGAAGTGTTATTTGGGGAGTGAATGAGTAATGGACGGCATGAGTATGAGGCATTTGAAACTGCTGTGCTCTTTAGAGTAAAACGTGGATTTGTGTAGATGAAATATTTTCTATATTGATTCCTGCCTTTCAATATATTTATCTGATATTTTGGGCATTCCTTTTGTAGTGGCAGGGTGGCATTATCAGAAATAAAGCGCATCATGGCTGAGTACATTTCATACCTTTTTGCAGTCTTCAGTGAAGTGTTCTCACCAACATTTTACGATTTAGAGGTTTCTCTGCAGTATGACCTCCGCATCTGTGTCCCGGTACTCTTGATACATCATGACACGAACGGCTGGTTTTATTTTTGTAGGAGGTTCAAATTTCTATATGGCATCCGAGAGTTCTCTCTATTTGGTAGATGTCTTTATTATTTGGCTTGTTCAAGATCTACGAAAGTAAAGCGAGAGTGCGCATTAGTTAGTCCTATGCGCACGCTATGTAAGGTTACGATCTGATGTCCGAGGGTGATTTTAATTCTGTTACAACTTCATCTTTATAATGTGGGATGAAGTATGAGAGTACAACTCTAAAAAGCTTGCTTTTACGTTGCGCTAAGTCATGATATGCTGCCTTTTTTCCGTTCGACGAGCTTTATTACCAAAGGGAACGCTGTCACTGTGCGTGGCAATAGTGTTGTATGTTCCATTACTATACATGTTTAGTAAGTGTCAAGTCAATTACGTTTTAATCTTATAGCTGAAATGTCAATCAAATTTGGGAATTGGTAGAAGGCGGCGTTATAATATGGGTGGGATAGGAAAATTTGCTTTGCGTCGCCTCGCCGGTTCATATGAGTTTGATTTTATTCATTAGCAAGGGTGAATCTTATTTGTAGAAGAAATCCACATTTTCTGTCATTCGGAAGGTTAGATATTGAAGACTACACATCACAATGCGTTGTATTCGTATGCATAACAATTTAGTTTGCCAACGTTCAGATACTTGCTTCTCGTGGTTATCAGTTGTTGACATTCAATGGTCCCTATTCATCTTTTCTTGAGTGACGACGTTCTGTGTTTGTGGAGGGTGCCATGGACTGCTGCCCTGACTACTTACGACTAAAATGTGTGTCGAGTGTTAATGAAGATGCTCGTGCAGCCGTTCTGCGATGTGTGGGTCCACGGGTCGTGCTGCATTTGTTGTGGGGTGTCCCATTGAAAGTGCTGTTCTGGCGTAACGCGGTGGATCCGGTAGACTGCATTGTAAGGAATGTTGTTCTGTTGTTAGGTTAATATTGCTTCAGCGATGCTCTGCCAGGCCAGCAGTTTCATTTTCTGTTCACTAACGTAAATAATGCTATATTGCACTATAATACGTTTACATCATTCACTGATTTAGGCTCATACTTGTATCAGAGTAGAATTAAACGTTAAGCGTGCCACAATAAGCCTCCGTGTGCTATTCATCACCAGCGCACACAGTTTATCGGCGGGAGGCTCTGCGATGTTCCTTGGCGCCCAACGGGACTACTGCGCTCGAATGTTCGCATCAATTCATTGTCTGTTATCTCTTCATATTAGAAGTAGTATAATGAAAGGGTGGAATTGAATTCCGGGTCCTAGTGTTCACGGCATTTCGAATATTTTTTCACTTTCTTTCTTTTTGCAAGTATTAGGCACTAAGATGCGATGGATTAAGAGTAGTTTATGGACATTAATTCTAGCAATAGGCTGGTATCCCAACATATGCAAGTACAACTGCATAACTTTTCTTAAAAGAATCAACACTGACAAATCAAACTCCGTAGCGTTCAAATTTTTATTATTATTTCACTAAGAGAGCTGAAGACGGCTAAACGATGGCGAAACAAGTCCAGAAGAAACAGCATCAATAACTTACTCCGTCAGTTTCTTGGTATACGTCGTATCAGGTGATACGTTAGGTGACCAAGACCAGCGAGTGCATCGTTATTCGATTCAATCTCAATACCCAAATTTGGCGGTATTAACTAGCAGTATGGACGACTACTTACTTCGTGAAAAACACGCTCACATTATTCGCTCATCAGAAAGGGTTTTGAATGAACTAGTCTTTCTGCATAAAATAGTTTTTTACGGACAAACAGTCATTTTCAACTTCCAAGAATGCTGGTTGTTAATAACCTCAGCCTTATTTTATCTATACTTTTCATAACGGTTTTTCGTATTGGAGAAACGCAAATGCAATGTATTGATTATTGTGAGGACTATCTGTGTTACTACTTTCACGGAGCAAACCCCACTACGCCTCACACACAACAGGCTGCTGTGTGTCCAGGCAGCACCTCTAGCCAGTCGTTGTTATTTATCAATCAACCTAATAGTCCGGCATTTTGCTCCAGAAGACCTTCCTTTTAAGACCGTGTTGTGTATCTGCCGAATCATACGCATGAGGTAAGCTCGCACGCTTGCTTTATGTTTGTACCTCACGAGCGTCGGTGCCATTCACGGCCCGGCGATAGCGATCCGCGGACAGCGAGCTGCCTACTGCGTCTGGTGGACACAAACTATTTTATAAATGTGTTATTTATGGTCTCTCACTTTTCGAAAGTGAAATTAGAAGTAGAAAAACGGGGGCGGGGGGGGGGACGGAGGTTTTACAATTAATATTTAGATGTCCGCCTAAAGTTGAAGTTTCCATATTAAAAATTTACAAATATATTTAAATATGTTAAATAATCGTATTTATCTTGTAAAGTAAATATTTAAGATCGTAATTTATATTTGAATTCTACCAGCGCATAAACCATGCAGTAGGACTATTTTCGGAATGATGCGGACTTTGTGTATGGGTAAAGGGATTTTGAGGTCGCATAAAATAATGCTCCAATTGAAAATTTATAACATTACTCCATTGTTTGCAGATCTAATACAAGAATGCGTCCTCACAATGTATCCAGAGCCAACTCCGCAGATTATACAGCATGCTCAATCTTCACATTCCAATAAACAAAGTCCTCGAAAAATACGCGCTAGCACGTCAGAAAGCGATACGCAAAACGTACCTTGGAGATACACATATACCCCTAAACTGTTCGTATATAGTTTACAATATGATGTCAACAGTATACTTATAATTGTGTGGGCAAAATGGGCTAATATATGTTACTGGAAGTATTGACAGTTAAGTGTCTGGGACGGAAAATCTCCTGCGTTAGGAACTATTTTATCAGTTCAGGCGTCGCTAACGGCAAATCCTGTCCTCGGGAAGCAAAATGATGATATTTTCGCTCTCATACGTAAATAATGAGGGCCCCAGCCCCCGGAATGCGCCTTAACCCGCCCCATGGACGTTGCGCCAATCCATAAATACTGCATTGTAGCGGTTGGATCAACGCTCCTTCTCCCGGATGAAGGGTGTCCAAAATTTCTGTCTGCGCGTTGAAAATAGTATTTCACCCGCCAGTATTTTTGGAGGGAGATGTTATGTTAGTAATATGATTAGTATTACGAAGTAAATAGATCAATTAAATTATTGCATCACGTACTCATATTATGTATACAATACTTCCGTCGTTACATACTAAATGTGAATTACGTTTTGACACACTTTAATTGAAATTGTCTGTATCACTCTTGGAACATACATAATGTATTCGGCGCTCGGAAAAATGCCTGTGGCCCGATAGTTGATGGTCTGACATCCCTGCTCGCCGGACAGCTTCTTATCTACGTTGTTATTTCCGAAACTAAGTCTGCTAATGATAGTGCTATGAAGAGATTTAATTTCCTATTGAGAGAGGTTTAAAATTATTTGTAACATCATTGAGAGCAAACAATAGTTGTAGCACTGAGGCAAAACACTTTCGTGATTTCCCGCCAGTAAAACTCACTAGGACATAATTTTTGTACAACGTAATGTTTCTTTCAAGTTTCGTATAATTAAAATGGTGTTGTATAACGGCGTAGCACGGCAGAGGAGAGAGAATGAGCTCAGTATCAATAGTGCTAGTGTCTAGCACTAGTGAAGTTGCCCGGTTCGTTCCATCTACTACAGAGCAATAAAAACCCACTGAATTACTAACATTTTGACATTGTCGTGACAATTTTATTCTGCGATGACAAAAACGGTGAAAATTCGCTGTAGGGAAGAATGGCGATATGGGCATTGTTTGCGCGTTTGGACCACCCGTAACGTTATGGAGATTCTAAAAGATGTCCGCCAGCCATGAGCAGGTACCATAACACAAAAAATTACAATAAAGATTTTTTATTGAAAACTAAGCCATAAAAGTCTCCAACTCACGTGAACAATCAGATAGTCAAAATGAAATGTTGACCATAACACTTATTAGGGTCTAGTTTGAAAAATGGGACTCTCTCATTCCAGGACGTTTGGAGAAAAACAAAAAATGTATCATTTGTTTAAAACATTCTGATGCTATGAAACTTTTTGGGTTTAATGCCCTTGGCTAGGTGAAAGTCAAAACAATAGAAATAAGATAATTAAGTGATGTCTAGTCACTTATGAAGAAATTGAGCCTAAAAGATTTTAAAAAAGGCTTAAATCTTTGGAAATCTTATATTTAGTATTTTGACATTTTTTGTTGAAAGCGTATTTTAGTTAGGAAAAACAACCGCTTCCGTTTTCATTAAGTACTTTTAAATCAGTAGGTCTATTATTCCATTTCTATTTCACTATAATCATGATGTAATTTTTATCAAATATCCGAAGATCAGCAGAGTCCGGGTAAGTTGCTGGAGTTCACACACAAGTCCATTTTCAGATCAGCTTAGTCAATGCTTAAGCCCAATCTCTGCACTTTCGTCAACAGAACTAGTACATGTACAGAATCATTCGTAATTATCCGATACTCAATATCATTATAACGTGATCTTTCCTAGTGATAGCTTCAGAGCCTATGTGAGTCGAACAAAAAACGCGTTTCTAAATTACAAATATTTTATAAAACGACCGCGTAATTTGCAAGGCCCTATTGAAAAGTCAGTATCTAATTTTTACCAATTGGTGAAAATTTGCGTTTAGAATTAGACCCTCAAATTCGACCGATTCTCGCACATATTAGAACAATTTGTGCGAATTCGGGAGATAACGCTCGAGCACTGCCTCATCCGTTCGTCTTCTAATTAGTATTCGCTGAAGAATAAACAATACTGAATATGATTTCCACCCAATACGGATTGGCAGGTATCATAGATAACATCGTCAAGCAACATGAAGATATCTTCATTGATCCTTCTAATGCTTGAATGCGTAAATAATCGAAAGCTCAACTTCTTATCACTATGAACACATATCATAAAAAATAATAATAATAGTACATAATAATATAATACAGCATTTGAGGAAATCAATTATCAAATTGTTGGATAGAAAAGTTGTTTACAGAAGGCGCGCGAGACAAGTGTTAGACTGTTTTGCAAGTCGCTCCTGAACTATGATATGCTAATCACACTCCAACACAGAATTGAAAAAAAGCACGTATGTGATAGATGTGTAATGATGCCCTAATATACTATTGGCACTGTCACTGGCCTTAACTCTCAGTTGACAGGATTTTCAGGCAAAAGTTCAGAAAGCGATCCAAACACCCAGACAGCAAAAATCTGACATGAAATGCGCTCGTAAATAAAAAATCACATCAAACTAGGATGACAGAAAGATTACATCAGGAAGGAAATCGCACGACATCAAGAAAGAATATCTGCAACTCAAATTCATTTCCATATTTGTTCATTAGAATAAGTCAATTTGCATTGGGAAGAAAGTATATATCAAAATTGTTTAAACTAATAACAAACCTTATTTCTTTGCCTGGGATCACATACTACATTATCTTTTTATTTGTTATCGGTTCGTTATTCGGCATACTGTTATTGTTCGTGTTAAAATATATATATAGTAACCTGTAAAACCTACAAACCTCTTCACTGTCTCTCTTTGGAAGATTGCCTTGGTGCGGGACTATGACAGCGGAGAGGGAGAGGCGCGACAGGTCACACGTTCGCCAAAAGCGACAGTATGCGTACGGCAGCTACAAGAAAAATTGTTGCTCGTTGAATTTAAAATCTCAGGTCCAAGTTATATTTATTGGCACAAAATTAAATCAGAATATTTAACATATTTACAGTCATACTCCTTTTTTAATGAATGTATCTATTTGTTTAGTGAGGAAACAATATCAATTGGGCTTATTAAAAAATCAAGATCGATTAAATTTGTCAAACACTAAAAATTAATTCAGCAATACTCTACACCATATTACGCCGCATGATTCGCATAGTGAGCAAAGTGTAAGCGATATCGGACCTTTAGAAGATATATGAGGTTTGGCATAGTTGTAGGTATTACCTGTATGCATGCTATATATGTATTTCAAAATTCGTGTTTTAATTCCGTTCGATAGAAGACATGCATGATATCATAGAAGACATGCATGCGCAGAAGACATGAAAACGTGTCCGAAATTTGGCCCGCATAATATTTATGAAGTCTTGTGTTGAAAAGTGGCTTGTATTGTGGCTCATTGGTAGAATTGTTTGTTTCTGAATATCTGATGCAGCAGGAGTCGAATCCAGTGCGTGTCGTTTGTTTTTCTTTTTTTTTTTTGTTTTTTTTTTTTCTTATCCGTAACTTTTTTGTCAAATGAACTGTATTACAGGTACTCCTCCTATTGTGCCAAATAAATGTATTATTTGATTTTAAAACAAAATAACTCTGGAAAGAGCTCTATACTCGTTTCTAGAATATTTGTTTCTAGAATTCTCAAATAACATATTTGTTTAAATTTATTCTATTGTTTACATTAATTGATTTATTTTAAATATCTGATTCTAGAAATGTAAGGAATATAATAAGGAATCCAACCCCCCCCATATTTCTACCATCTCATCTACTGAGGAGAGAATCACAGTCTCGCGCACAGTTTTCACTTGTGAACGACCTCCCCCATGCTCATGGATTATTTGCCAGAGCCATCGGTATTGTTTGGTTCCTTGATCAGGCTGTTTTCGGCATGGTGCGTTGGTCTCTGCGCAACATTGTTCAATTAGGGTTCAGATCTGCAGGTGACACATGAGTGGAACAGTAACAACTGAATGCTCTTGTTTTCTCGCAAAACACGATGTGAACCAAAAGCGCACTTAGAGATCGGTGCATTGAGTACGTTGGAATTGATTATCCCCACAGGATGCAATTGCCTTACTAGGGAATCATGATATCTCCCAGTATGTGGAATGTACTGAGGAGCATCTTAAGTGGTCGTGGATTCTATGGATATTTCCAATCCACATAGATGACATCCAGCCTCCAAACCTGCTACTGAGAAACGACCGACTGGGCGACTTGTCTTACGTACGAGAATCATAGCGGCTTCCTTGGGGCACTGAAAAACGCCGAACCGGGACCGATCATTTGCGGGGAAAATATACTCTCATCCGAGGAAAATGCATCAGCCCATCTCGGATGTAATTTCCTCCGCAAATGCCGCGATAGCGCTGGTGTTCTTCTGTCGCTTCGCGTGTTTCGAGCTGCACTTCTGTATGCCAGACCACCTCGAAAGTCTGTTGCGTATTGTTCTGGAGCATCCAGGAAATCTGTGGTTCTTGCAGTTGTGAAGAAGTTTGAAAAAAGGGTTTTCCACCGCTGCTATATCAAAACCTCATCTTGTCAGCAGTCTTGAAATGCGCCAAAGCCCTCCTAGGTTCTCTAGTTCTCGCCGGATTCTCCCGTCTTCTCGATAATTTTTAAGCCATATGCGTGTTCTTGCCCAACGCATACCGAACTCGCGCTCTAAAACAGAAGATGTCCCTCTTCTAGCTAATGTCGATACGGCTTCTCGTGTGGGCTGGCTATGGTGAGCCATGTCGAAAAAGAAGCGGAGTAGTTCCTCAATTTGCTTAGCCGCGATTTTCTCTTTTCTTACAAAGTGCAACGCTGCCAGAAGCGATTCTCCTTTGACGCATACAGTCCGGAAAACACGGAAGTCTTGCGCGAATAGTCAGATTCAACAGTCGGTAGATACGGAGCTTACGAAGGAAAATCGATAACTCTTTCAAGAAAATCAATGAGTTTATCTACTGTACTTAATGACAATCGAGGAAAGATTGTAGCACAGCAACAAAAACCTCAGTCAATAGGCTAATTAGGCAGTTTGATGTCTTCAAACTATGAAAGCAGTCATTTTTGCGTTAATTTTGGTAGAAATTGTTTTGGAAATGAAAAAAAATTCCTATTTTCATGCCACTTATTCTATTCATTTAGCTATCTGTAATATATTTTTGTATATAAAAAACGTTCAATACCTAAGGATTCTACTACATTCTGAAACAAGATGTTTGTCCAGTTATATTGCTAATGAATTCAATGCATGACAGTCTAGAACTAATTTTTCCTTCAAATTTCGTTTCGGCAATGTTTATTTTGAATTTCTTTACTCTACAGCTATCGAATCTCAATACCCACATAGACTAGGGCCTCCCACATGACAGCGCCGAAGGATCGTCAAGAAATATCACTCATCAGAATCACGATGAAGCACATTTATCATCAAACCATTTTCATTTACTTCAGGTAGCACATTGGATTTCAACTCTGCTTCCACTAAGAATTATTCAGTTAAATTACAAAACATCACAGTTCCATCCCTCTTATCACATTACTATATCAATAGCAATAACGAGTTAATGCACAGAATTTGTTAAATTTGTTTTATATACAGTAGGTAATACGTAGGAAATAAGTATGTATCAAGCAAAAAGAGAGATGTCTAACGGCTATTTAATGAATTTAGTTACAGATACCATAACACAGTCTCTGTATTTCTTGTCAGTATATCACTATAATTTTCTGATATTCTGTTAAAGGAAGTTCTTGTCCAACTTTTAGGGAGTTCTTCATTTATGTTTTATCTCGATGTCACAAAATGAATAAGTAATAACGTAATATCTTTAAACGTTCTTTTTAATTCGCATTTTAGAGATTATGTAATCTATAAGAGTTATAGGATATGCTATATTGTTATTGTTCGGTCATCTTACGAGCTATACTCCGTCGTTTGAGAATTGCTTCTTTGCATCTCCTTATCTTCGCAATCGATAATTGTTTTGCTCTAATTAGCATAACATTGACACGTACATTATATAGCATGTTTGTAATTTAGTAGATTTTAAGGCATTTGTAGAATAATAGCGAAATAAGTTAACGTAGACTGGGAATGCCGAAACCCGCACTTCACGAGATCTAGAAACCACTTCCACACTGAGAGCAGAGATTTTTGCGCTCTGCTAATGACACTTTTAACAACACATTTATATTAACGAACTTCAAAGACAGAACTCACGTTACCAAGAGTTAATGTCAGGTCTTTTTACTGGCAGGATCATGAAGTCTTTTTCCTCT